>PVYJ01001195.1:0-13690 GCA_002995095.1 Rhizopogon sp. AM-2018a | reverse complement strand
TAGGAGGACATGTTAAAAAATAGAAAGCCGTGACTGGGTCGTACTATTGACAGCGGTTAGAAATTCGCAGAATATAAGCACGGTGCACGATTCAGCAGAACGGTGATTATTTCTGATTATTACCCATAATTCATACTTAGGGACCCTGCCTGATTTCCCCATCGATCCCTAATTCATCGCTACAAAGTTCGACACAGAACGAGTCCGAGGAAACCGGTTTACCATGACTGGGTCCTCTTTCTGTTTCTACATCAGAACGAAGCAGGAGCATCGTTATAAAATTACCACTACCCATGGTACGTCCGACACAACAACTCCAACACCCTTCGTTTTGCATTTCCCCTTCAATATATTGTAGTGCGGAATAAGGCGCTTCGCGTCTTTACTACAAGTCAGGATTTTCAAGTTGGGAAGCGCATCCACTGCATCAATGATGGGCTGCAGTGTTCTGCAATCATCGTAGCCAACTGTGAACGCAAGATGTTCGATGGTGCGCGGAAGATGTGGTACTAGGGAAAGCTGGGACACACGGCCAAGTCTGAGTAATACCAGCTCTTCCAGCGCAGTGCACATTCGAAGCAGAGCAGCAGAATCCCTGTCGTAGCATGATATCCGCAGAGAGCGGAGGCGCGGTGCGTGAGGAGCAAACACATTTGGGAACAATCGGTTTTCAATTTTGCTGCAGCGCCGAAGCGGGCAGCGCCCCAGATCTAGAATACGGAGGGAGTCGGCGGATGATGCAAGCAGCCAGGTTATAATATCTGGCTTTGGGCAATGCACCACGAGCTCGTTCAAGCAGGCCTTTGCACCACTGGCAAGTCGCTGGCCCTTAGCAACATTCATCCATGGTTCCGACCTTGCAACCCTTGCAGCGACGCAATGTGGCACATGAAGATATATACATCTGATCGTGAGAAACTGGATATTTGGCCAGATTGTGAGGAGTTGGAAGAGGATGGATGACCGTGGATGGCAGACCACCATATCGATCGCTTTCAGTCTCTGTCCTGCAACTTGTAATTTCTTTAGCGTGTCCACCTGGAACTCCAATATTTCGTCGCAGCTAAGCACCACTTCATAAAGCCGAGGGCAGGCGTGCAAAAGCTTCAGAAAGTCATCTGGACTGCGGGTGTTCATGTCAATAATTATAGACAGAGTTCGTAAGCAATCCCCTAAGTTCAACCCCCGTGCTGCTGAAGAGAGAAGGGTTGCATGAAACTTGGGGGCAGTTTGCATGGTAAGCCTAGATGGGGAGCGGAAGAGTAGGGCTTGTGCATGTCCTGACCAGGATCTACACACCAGTGTGCAAGCTTTGAGGAGCGAATAGTTCGGGGTGCCTGACGGGGTGTAGTACCCATACTCTAAGATACAGTGTATGAGTTCAGGAGGAACGAAAAACATCTGCGGAATCTATCACTAGATCCTGCAACAGTTGAAACGCTGACTCGGACGGCTTGAAAGTGAGCAGCGTCCGTAAGTCCTGCGTATATAGATTTAGACAGAGTTGGTTTGGTTTCGAAGGAAACGTCATGCGATTCAGCTTAGGGTTTTTTCAGGTCTCCTGGTGAGACTAAGTTAGTCTAGTCCTACTGACTAATGTTTTTGCACTTTGGGTGTGACACTTCAACTTGAATTGCGGGGAGTTTACATATACGCCGCAGCCTACATAACACTCAGTTACTAATAGTAACTTGTCAGTCTTCCCACTAGTAGCCCACTAAGTACTACACATGAACGAGATAAGTACACAATTCATTTTAAACCCTCTCAATGATACGCTTGTCTGATACCGTATGTGCAAGCTAAAGCGCTGATAGTGATGTAATTCAAGCTCGTGACCTCGAGGCACCGAGTCAGGCTCGATTAGCAGTGCGCGTTCACTACGCATTGTTGCAAGGCCAATGATGGCTTCAAAAGCCTTGATCAAGCAAGGAACAGCTGCACTGGCACAACTGCCTACGCATGTAAGGGTGAGTAGTATTATTGCGACGTCACGATATTCCATCAAGAGTACTATCTTCATTCGTCTACGTCGACTACGGTCTGCCTAGAAATTGAAGGGCTTGATCATGAAAGATTGGAAGATATTCGTTCCTTCGCATAAAATACGCGTATTCCCTTGATCGTCGCTTACGGGTATTCTTTCAGAGGCTGATCAATGGAGTGGTATCGAATCGTTCGGTGGCAGACCTTAAGCAACTCTGCGATCTAATTGCAGATTTTCCCGTACTGGAGCTATGCGCACTTTATCCAGTGTTCTACATACACCTCGAACCGGAGTGCATTCCTGCAGAGTCAACACCAGATGCTACCACAAATATCGAGCTCGCCCGGTGGTCATTCGTCGGGATCATTGCAATATGCGACAAAATAATTACCGGTGCTCCTGGCGAGGAAGCAAGACAATATCTCATCTCCATCTGGCCCACATCTGTCGCTCCCTGGCTTCTCTTCTTTCATAACCAGTTCATCATGCGCAGAGCCAATTACAGACCCGTTGACAGGAAACTTGCCATCAAGTTGGTGGCCAGTATGCTACATCATGGCGCCAACGTGGGTGGTTCGCGCGGGTTGCTCACTGCGTCGCCCCTCCTTTACCGCCCAATCGCAGAGTTGTGGTTCATAGCCATCAAAACAAAAGACAAAGATGTGCTGTTCATCACTCATGCACTTCCTGATGATTCGAAGGCTGATCGTGTCACTCCCTTTCGAGCCATCATGGCAATCTTGGCTGCAGATTACTTGAGCTACCCAACTTTTGTAACCACCATACTCGAAGTGGCAGGTGGTATCAGCACCCTCACCTCTGCCGCTCTGCAGTATGTCAAGTCCATACGATCAATGGCCCAGGACCCTGTTATACTCTCGACGTCCCCCCATATGGTAATAGCAGCGCTCTCGTACTGTGTTAAATTTATCATAAGGACGAGCGAGTATAGCGCCGCGATACGGGAAGAATACATTTTCCGACAATCCGTCAAAGAGATTTTCTTGACTCTCCGTGTTATCCAGCCTCTTCTCCATGCCACAGGGAGCATAGAGCATATGCTGAGAGCACCACTCGGCTCCGTTCTTCACTACTTCTCCACTGTTTTTAACGAAGGCGATGACGCTGTCTCGGTATTATATCAGGCTCTTCGCTCGCACGCTCTTGAAACCGCAGTCCGTATGGTCCAATATACTTCTAGACTCCTGGCCTATGAGGTCGATATTAATACATGGATCACGGACTTTCTTGACATATTATCCGATTACACTGTGTACGACAAAATTTTGACCTACTCCCTCAAACACCTGGATGCCTTGTCTAGTGCTGTCGACCCAATTGCGAGACAAGACGAAATTATTTGGGAGCGCTGGGACTCCCTCAAGAAATACATACCGGCCTGTGCTAGTTTCAGGTCTATGGAGGAAATGATGAGGCGACCTTTACCCAATGAAAAGGAGTGGCTTCTACGCGTCAGTCAGATATCGTCCTGTGGTTTCTGTACTGACTAGTCAATGTACAACGCAGTGTCACTGTACTACTGTGGATGACACTCAGCTCATGCAATGTGCGGGATGTCAGGTGGTACGCTACTGCTCAAAAGAGTGTCAGCGTGATTCTTGGAATAGTCACCATAGTTTCAGCTGTAAATTTTTGAAGGCTGCTGTTGGCGAGTGCTTTGATATTTAGCTGCTCATGGCTTTTCACTGATGATGATCTATATTCAGGCACATCGGCACCACACTACACGAAACGTAGTCTCTGTCTCCTCGCCGGCGTAGAAGCTTGTTTGACCTTGGACAGGGAGTCTATTGAGGGGCTTGTCGCCGCGGCGAAGCGCCAGTATCCGCAGGAGCAGGACCGACTCGTAGTCGAGCTCAGGCTCATGGATACGGTTAAAATCTTAGTTCAGCCTCTTCGACACTACCTTCATCTGTTCGATGGACTCTCTGAAAATGGCATCGTGAACAGCTTGTCATCCTGGCGAGATCAAAGGGTCCATCAGTCATTTCTGTTCACGGCTCTCACGCTATTTCCTAGATCGCAATCGGACTATATTTTATTCAGTCCACGTACCGCATTGGACATGGAGATGAGACTTGGCCATGCCAACTGATGTGCGGAATTTTTGTCACTCTGGTCTTGCTTATTTGCTGATTTTTGTTGGGTCAGAGTGCTTCTTCACCGGAGTCGTGGAACTGGGCTACGGGTGAAGCGGGAACATATGCTAACATACCTTACATGATCGAAATTTCGCTTTATATTCATACATGCATTCCTACATTAGGGTTGATTCAAGTTCGAGTCGACTACAACCTGAAAGGGACATTTCTTTACCTCACGTCCGTACTCACCTCAACGTTATCCACATTTAATTCCTATACCCATGTCATATCCGATTGAATAACTTTAACACCTTTCGTCCTGCAACTCGCATTCAGTCTCATGTCAAGAGGCTCAGCTTTGGAAGCGCGTCCACTGCGTTGATGATGGGCTGCAGGGAGGCTGCAGGGAGTCGCAGCGTTTGTGCTCATTTCTGAACGAATAGTGGGCGAAATATCATGCGCTAGTGAAAGCACGCTGCCGCCGGGCACACGGTGAAGTACAAATTGTTCGAGTACAATGCACGTTCGAAGCAGAGCGGCACAATATCTGTTGTAGCGCGTTAACCGCAGAGAGTGAAGCCGCGAGGAAAGGCAAATATTCTTGGGTACATCTGGCCGACTATCAACCCAGGAATTGCAGACCCCATCTTGAGGAACTGGATATTAGGTCATGTCTGAAGGAGGTGGAAGGGAATGGGTGATAGTAGCTCACACAATGCCAGATTGAATCCTGCAACCCCCAGCTTCTTCTCTTGCTTTGAGTTCAACTATTCCGGAGAGACCAAGTACGAGCACGTGTGCCCTCGGGCAGGCTTGCAGAAGCATCACAAAGTCACCTGGGCAGCAGCCCTCGGAGATGGCGCGCCCAATCGATACGTCCAGAGTTCGAACGCAATCTCCTGACTTGAAGGCTTTTCAATCCCCGTACTGCCAGTGAAGAGAACAGTGCTGTATGAAACTTGGAACTTGTGAGGTTGGCTGAGGAGTGGAAGAGCAAGGCTTGTGCGGGTCCTGATCAAGCTCTGCATACCAACGTGCAAGTGTCCGGGGTGCAGTACCCATTCTCTAAGACCCAGAATATGATTTCAGGAGGAAAGAAAGACATATGCGAATTAATCCTGTAACACGGTTTGAAGGTTGCAACGTTGAGCGCTGAAGCAGCATCATGATCCAAGTCGTAGATACTGAAGGGTGTGCTGAGTGGTCACAGAACTAGTGAACTCGGTCCTTGAATATGTCATAGCTAGCTTGTCTTCCTTCCTTACTCTTGCGCAGCTAGACAGCATGGATTTTACTCCACGTCACCCTCAGCCATTCACGTTTCAGCAAGCTATCTCTTTTGACCCCGAGGTTTCTGCTGATGGTAAGTAGTACGTTGCAAAGGCATATAGTACCCATCATGGATTCACACTCCGAGTCCATCAGAGATCACTCGCCTTCAAAACTCCATCTCTCATCTAAAGCGCACGCAAGAAGAACTCAAGGAATATGCAGATGACCCAGACATTGCACAAGCAATCAAAGAGAATAATGAGACGCTGTCAGTCCGACGCAGTCCATTGACATCGCTACAGTTATTTACGTCGGGATATGTATACGCAGAGCATCGCAAGATGAACGAATATTCATGCTCAAGCTGGCGCTCAGTCAGCACGGAGCATCGACCAACAGCGCTCATTACGAACTCCCTCCTGATGTCGAAAGCAGAAATGATAGGCATGATGGATTTGGATCAGGTAGTAATGGCCTCGAGCCGATGGACGCGCCCCAGAGCTCAGACCATGGGCCATCGAGTCCGACAGGAGAGGCTGAAGAAGAACATGGAATGCATCTGTAGTCCTATATCATTCATGCATTATTTATGACTCGCCGGCAAATGGCAACAAGTGCAACTGTGACGAAAGTCTGAAGGATATTGTATTCGAGCTTCAAGTTGGCTTCTGTTCCGGGGACATTTGCTTATGACTTGGTGGGAGATGGGGTAGCAATAGTACGTCTTCGTGATTCTTACCTATCACTCCGATCAATGACTTCCGATCCTTGACGGAATGCTCAAAAGTTCCCCTTGGTCTCATCGAGCAAAAACTGTGCGTTCTTCTCTTCTTCATTACCCAGACACTCCTTATGTACCTGAGCAGGCAGAACGTATGCTAAATAGAACTGACCAAGTCTCAAATGAACATGCTTTCAGTGACCTCTTAGCTTTGCCCCACTGAAGCATGTCGATGTCATTGATCAAGCGGGTTTAGCATGGCCTTTGGGTTAAAGGTCCAACTTGACCACCTTCTTTTGTTCACATCGCGACGCTTTGCCTGGAACAATGCTCTGCGAGTGCCAGTCATTGTCTTTCGAATACTATGATTTCCTTTGCTGGAAAATATTACCATATTTGGGGTGTGGATGAAAACACGCTTTTGTCGCGTTTTATTATCTTTGAAATGCACGGCTTCACCTTCAACTACATCCTCCTCATCAGAACGTGCATTGCGCGTGGAAAATGTCATTCGCGAACACACCACTTGGTCAAGGCAGACGTCTAGATCACCACGCCTTCCTCAACAAAACCAACAGTTTAAACCAGATCAACTCATCGTCAGCCGACGCTGCAGTCGACGAGACAGCCCTCGTCCGCTACGCCCGTCTAAAGCGCGAACGTTCATCACAGCAGTCCCAGCCTGCGCTCGACCCCGCGAGGTGGAGCGTGAACGACACTTCTGTTAATATCGCGAGCGCGTTCAATCAAGCTGCATCTACATCACATGAGATGCACTCCAGCAATCCCAATAATGCATGGGCCTCCGGATCCCAAACAAACTTAAACGTGCCTCGAAGCACATCTGTCGATTACGAAAAAGAGACGCACTCGACGACCAGTCGCCGACTAGCTCCTCCGCCAAATCGTCTTTCACAGCACAACTCGCGCAAGCTGCCTGCAAATCAGGACGCCGCTTCGACAGATGCCGAAGATAACCAGGAGTCCCATGAACATGACCGCAGTGCACGCGGGAAGAGTCCATTTGAGCAGGCCGTCGATATGTCTAAGCGCGCCTTGACGTCCGCGACTACGTTTTATATGCGTCCGCGCTCAACCGAGCCTGCGGACATGTCGATTGCCAATACAACCGTCAGTGGCAGAGACTCCAGTTATGATTATGCATCGGAGGAGCAAGAGTATCAAGACATGATGCGGCAAAAGCAAGCTGCCTCCCAGCGTGGGCAGCAAGAGCAGGCCACATTGCGGAGGCCCGTAACTACGCACAAACGGAACCACATCTCCATGGATAACAAAGCTTATCAACCGTCGCAGTCGGACGTGGAAGGGGAATTGGACGGTGATATGTCGGATGACACCCGGAAAAGAAGAAGGAAGATTAAGAAAAAGGACTTGGGTGGAGGCCCTCTGACGACGCTACCAGTAGCTGGCTACGACAAGCGACGGAAGAAGGCAAAAGGCAGTAAGAGCAATGCTCTTGAGGGTGAGGAAGAAGACGATAGTGGCAGCGGAAGTGAGCAGGTGAGCGTGATATGATGCGATTCCAGAAACTTTGCTCATCACCTTGTGCAGCGCTCATCCGCTCAGAGTATGTCCGCTACCCGGGGTTCAGCAGCACGTACCTCTGTACCCCCGCCTTCGAGGTCTTCAATACAACGGACATCTGTCCCTCCCCATTACGAAGATCCAGCTGACGTCGAGGTAGGGCTTGACTCCATTCCTGAGATGGACGAGCCTCCAGCTGTGGATGGCTTCTCCGTCACTTCTGACTTCCCATCACGCTCATTCTCAATTGGGGGTACCCTAGGCCTAGCTGTGAACCGTCTTGTGCGGTTCCTGCTGTGGTTTCTCGCTTGGGTCATACGCAAACTTACCCTCGTGTACTTCGTTCTTGGTCACATACTAGGGTCTATCGTCGACATCATCTTCATGCGTCCAGCCGCCTTTTTCTCAAGCATCAGAATAACACCATTCATCACTCTTGGTATCCTCGCAGTCGCTATTTATGCATCTTGGCATTACCTTCCCGACCCACTCCTTCAAATGCTACCTGCTCGCTTTCCCCAACGCCCATATTACCCAAGCGACGCTCCGATTACGAACCTTGACGAACTTAGTGCCAGGCTTCACAATATTGAAGCTGTTCTATCTGGTCTCTCCCTTGACCAACAACGTTCCCGTGCCCAGATAGACCTCGAGACACGTGCACATGGGGACGTTGTCAACAGGATCTTTGCTCTTGAGGCCCGCCTTCGTGACGAGGCCAGACGCCTTTCGGACGCGGAAGTTCATCTAAAGACATCTTCGAGTCAAGGTTTCTCTGACCTCAGACGGGAGATTCACGTGTTACAGTCTCAGCTGAGTGTTGTGGAGTCTGCACCCAGGGAGACTGTGATTTCGATGCCACTTCCTTCTACTAGCGATGAAGAGGCACGGACTAAGTTGAGAACTCTGGAGGAGCGGCTCGGAGGCGTAGAGAATGGGGTAAAGGAAGCTCTCGAGCAAGCCAAGAATGCTGCAAGTGCCCCGGCAGATGTGGCTGCTGGACATGCTTGGTGGTCCAAGTTGGCATCGACTGTTGGCACTGGTGCTGATGGCTCTGACGTCACTTCACTCATGTCCCAGATTGTCGACTCCATCGTACGATATGGGACTCAAGATATTGTCTCTCGTCCTGATTTCGCACTTCATTCCGCCGGTGCACGTCCCATCCCCCATCTCACGAGTCGCACGCTGGAGTGGCGCCCAAGCACGCTGCAGAGTCAGGTCCTGGGTCTTATTACGGGCCATGGATATGAAGTTGGTCGATCGCCGGTGACGGCTTTGCACCAGGACTTACACAGCGGGAACTGCTGGCCGATGAGCGGGTCTTATGGCCAATTGGGCGTGATGCTTGCCTTACCCGCCATTATCTCGGACATCACCATCGATCACGTCGCCGAGGCAGTCGCGTTCGATCTCAGCACGGCTCCCCGAGACATGGAAGTATGGGGCCAAGTGGAGGGCAAGGATAATGTGGTCAAGGTTGCCGCATGGCAGGCAGAACAGGCTGCGCGACGACGGGCTGCAGAAGAGGCAGGCGAGCCGGTTTCGGAAGCTGATGTTGAAGACGTCTATCCTTCTACGCTTCCCAAGGATGTGCCATTTATCCGCCTCGCGTCGTTCACCTACGATATCCACGCGCCTTCGAATGTCCAGACGTTCCCCGTCCGCGAGGAGGTCAGGGATTTAGAGCTGGACTTTGGTATCGTCACCCTTGTCATCAAGAATAACTGGGGCAAGGATGGTTATACGTGCCTATACCGCTTCCGCGTGCATGGCCAGCGCCTTGGTAGTGTCGAGGCGTCTTTCTCGCAAGGAAATTCGTGACGACTATGACGATTAGAAGTGGGTAAAGGTGTTGTCTGTATATACCATAATCTGTTATATCATTTCCTCTGGAGTGACCTTGGTTTTTTGCGTTCTGCTACTTTATTTTGTATCTTTTATTGTCGTCTGGGCTATATCAATCCAATGCAATCACAAGTAACATCTACCATCACATTCGTTGTGTTCAATGACATCGATCAACCAGCCATTTTGCATATTTATCTCCAGAATAACGGCTACAGGACGTTGGTGATTGGCATTGCAAATTGTGGATGACAGACAGTGCCGCCTCGATATTTATACGATTTCGAAGACGCGTTAGCCTTCCATGCATGACTGAAAGGCCTGGCTCAATATGAATGATCACCTCTATGACGGTTCCCGTAACACGGAAGGCATCGCAGATGCCTTCTGGACGATAGTGCCTGGGTATACGTTCAAGCATCGATATCTTACATAGTTTCACACTTCAGGATTCCCTTGTTCTAAGACCCTCGCGTTCCTACAACCCCTTAGAAACCATTATATCCGCTGCCTCCACAAGCTTCTTCTCGATCCCAGGCTCGCGCGAAGAGTGCCCTGCATCTGGGATGATGTGCAGAGTAATTTCAGGCCAAGCCCGCTTCAGCGCCCATGCAGTGGTTGCCTGGAAGTACGTGCGTATCAGTACGGATGTCTCTGAGAGAATCAAAAATCGGCATACGGGGCACACGACATCGTATCTTCCTTGGACCACGATGGTGGGGATGTGACGGCTAGCGACAGTGAGAAGGAGGTGGAGACGAGGTGTGAAATGTGCATACATTTTATCGATTTCCTGCTTCTCAAGCAATTGACCACCGCGCATGAAGCCCTGCATAGTGATCGCGGTAAATCGCAGTCGAGCTAACTGTCTGACCGACAAACCTCATTGATGAAATAGTGGTTTTCAATACGCGCAAATGCGCTGAACGTTCGGTTCAGCAACAAGATCGAATCCGTCGCTGATATATCACGTACGTTGCAAAGTCGTCTTTCTCCGCTTGGGCGATAGCGTCTTCGCTCACGATCAACCTTGATGTAGCCATCCTTGGAATACGCTGTTAGCAGCAAGCATATGGTCAACGGAGTGGGACTATACTTACTCCCACTTCGCCCAGGCTTTCGCGGCGGCCAAGCTGATCTTTTCATCCGAAGAGTTCAATCGGCTGTGATACGCCTTCATCATGTCACCTCGTTCATCTTCAGGAATCGGAGCTAGGTATTCTTCCCTGTACAAATGGATCATCCCGGGATGAAGACTTTGAACAGCCAAGTCATTTACCATTGTTCGGGGAAAAGATGGGAAGCGCCATCCTGGTAGAAGAATCGCAGTTCGCTAGAATAAAGGTTTAAGCTATCAGCATGATCTACTTTAGATCATTAAGCGCAGACCTTTGTCTTAGCGTGAATATTCCGCTATGGAAGAATTATTGGCTTAGCCCTGAGATGTATAACCAAACTCATCGAGGCTCACCGGATAACAAGAGATTTAACTCTGTCTGGATGGGTCTATGTGAGAATCAACTGTTTGGGCGAAACAGTGGGTAGGATAAAGTCTACCACGAACCTGTGCATAAGCAAGAGAGAGAGTAGAGCCCTATATGCCTTGTCAGTGGTGGAATTCAGAAGTAACAAGAAGTCAACGCAGACCCAACTACCGCCAAAGACATGCCATTTCGTGACGCCTAGCTTCTGCCGAAGAACTTCGATGTCTTTGACGAGGTCCCAGGTAGTATTGTTCTCCAATTCTGCGCTCCTACACGAATTCATGCAGGAGCGATTTCAATGAACCGACGGGACTTACGGGGTGGACTTTCCTGCACCCCGTTGATCAAACAGGACAATCTATGGCGTCCAGATCATATTTATGAAGATGCACGCTTACCATGCGACTGTTACTTACATTGTATTTCTCAGGATTAAAGAATTGTCTGTCCTTCGGATCTGTACCACCTCCTGGACCACCGTGGAGGAAGACGACTAGTTGACAGTTAATCACATAGATCTGGACTGCATAGACACGATGGGAAGATATACTTACCTGGATCGCCTTGCTTGTTTCCGCTCACTTCATAACTGAGTTCGGTGGATTATTATCATCGATGGTTAAGTACAGCTGGGAATGGAACAGGAAACATACTAAAGTTTATGCTTGTCTGAATTCGCGGCCGAGAAAAAACCAGATTCGTAAGCCTTGATGGGAGGATACATCGTTGCAGATTTCGTCGGAGGGGTAGACGATGGATGACTACGGGAGGACGATAAATCGGAAGATGGAGTTATCCTTGTAATCAACTTTCGGAAGCATCCTCGGAGTTGATAAGGATGGTATACGCTTCTGCTCCCAGACCTGATCATGCGGTCAAACCGCCATACATATACAAGTGCCGACAGGGCAAATTTCTGTCAGCTCGGCCGAGAAGCGCTCAAGGTTGGCGCTTGACCTCCGGTCACCTCGCTTGGAAGTTGCGCTCCCGAAATTGAAAACCACTTTTCAAATCACAAAGCGATGCCTCCCCAGGTTCATGTTAGTCGACCATCAAAGATACCCCAGAATACCCTACCCGAATGACTGCGACGTTGATTCATCTCCCACTCCCTGTCCCAGATTACCCAGATGCTCACCCACCTCCAGCGCTTCCTGAGAAGGAGCAGACATTATATGACCGTGTCCTCGAACACTTCTCTGTCGCAGATTATATGATTCCAGGTATCAACGAGGACAAGGCTGCATTGATGGTAGATGAAAAGATTTGGCTGGTTGGTGCAACTTCTTACCACTCTTCGTTTCGTGCATTTGGTTGACCCCAGCTATCTTGTCCAACGGTGACTAACAGTCGTACGAATGCCTTCTGAGATACCTACGTGCCACCAAGTGGGATGCAAATGCGGCCATTGGGCGCTTAGAAGAGACACTCAAGTGGAGACGTGAATACGGGATCTACGACAAAATCACAGCTGAACATGTTGAACCAGAGGTACGAGGCAGGAAGTTCTTCCACTTCACTCGTTTGACGTTCGGATGATAAAGGCGACGACTGGCAAAGAGTTTCTCTTCGGTTACGATACTCATGGTCGACCTGCACTCTATATGTGTCCCTCGAAGCAGAATACAGAGGAGTCACCCCGTCAAATCCATTACACTGTCTGGATGCTTGAACGCGCCATTGATCTTATGGGTCCAGGTGTTGAGTATGTGTCCCCGCCGTGCATCGTATGCTGGAGCTTATTCCAGCGTTATCTAGGACCCTCGCATTGATGATAGATTATGCGGACAAAGCCAAAAACCCTTCAATAGGCACGGCCCGCACAGTTCTCTACATCCTCCAAACGCACTACCCAGAGCGTCTCGGCCTTGCCCTCATCGCGCATCTTCCCTGGCTTCTGCACGCTTTCTATAAACTGATCACGCCGTTCATTGATCCTATCACTAAACTAAAGATGGTATTCAACCCTGTCAGCAACGAGAATGGTCTCTTCCGGACTGCCGCGGATGCTGAAGCCTCGGGTGCCGACAGTGCATCACGGGTCTTTGAGCTGGATCAGCTTGCGAAGGATGGTTGGAATGGTTCCCAGCTGTTCATGTATTCCCATGCCATATATTGGGAAGCGCTAGTGAAGCTATGCGAGGACAGGCGTTCTAGCATGGCCGCGGCATGGCATCGCATTGGGGGAAAGGTTGGTACTAAAGAGTGGGACGTTAAAGTTGCTGCCAGAGATGAGACGAGCAAAATGCAGGTAGATTTGGAAGAAGCGCCGACAGAAAATGCTCAGCCTCAGTCTTGAAGCTTGAAGGTCCACTAGTCAAGCACCTTTGTTTATTCCCTTAATGATGGTCCCACTAATGTCTACCAATATATTTACGTTGTTCCTCTGCCCTTCTGAATCACGGTGTCTCCAACCAAGTATGAGTAGTTTGAACGGCGGGAATTTATCGAACAAAGTTAACCAAGTGGACTCGCATGTTTCCGCTCTCATATGTCCTACGTACACCTGTCCCGGAAACTAGAAACTACACTACTCATCAAGCACGTGGCGGATCCCACGGAAGGCACGTTTCATGATTACCCTTATGTAAGTATCTAAGGTAGGGCTCAAGCGCATTCATCAGACCTCACGTGATAAAGTGTTACAATAGCGTTACAAACTGAAAAAATGAACATCACAATTTAACTACGATACCTATAATATATATTGAATCGCACAAAATATCAG
>PVYJ01001175.1:66643-80191 GCA_002995095.1 Rhizopogon sp. AM-2018a | reverse complement strand
TTGAGTGGATTGTGGCTTAGGTGGTGGCGCCTAGGGAGAAGTTTTTAAAAAGATGAACCAAGTGAGTGGCTTTAAGGAACATACGGATGGATGATATCCCATGCGGGAATGAGGGACGCTTTGAGCATTCCGAAATGGGGATGGATGGCTTGGGGCTAGAGGACCATGTACTGATGCCATTCTGACGGACGGGCGGTGCGGTGTCGCGAAGGGGTTTGGATAGAAGACTTTGGTATTTCTGACAAGTCGGGAGTTTGGTCAGAACGGGAGCTGAGACGGACGAGGTATATAAGAATGGGAGATGTCAAAAGAAGAAAAATGATTTATATAAAATGAATGGAAGGGGGACCCATGAGATGCAGCCAACACCCCTTCCATAGACTCCGTTTGCCGCGAGGCAGGCTCAAATCAGAAATTTAATATCCTGAAAAAAATTATGTAATATCCTGCCGAAAACCCGTGGCCTTTGCCCGTGTTTTGTAATTTGATGCGGATACATCCCCCGCGAATATTCCAAAGATCTCCACCACCAAAGAACAATGGGCACCAACTTACCGTGTAACAAACGTATCACAATCTAATATTCCAACCTCTTTGCACTGCGTCGTGTCCTCCCACTGCGTGCGAAGTGCCCAATCTTTATGTTTCGCTAAACGCCTCGAGGACGGAAAAGAAGCTCTATTTGCGATCAGAGCACGAAATCGTTGCCGCCTTATGAAACTGCGGGAAGCCTGCGTGCGCTACGGCCGTTTCGTGTAGAGTATAAATTTCAAGGGAGGAAGTTCAGGGAACTATCGAATACTCCGACTATATATACATAAACTGTGTGCCAGCGCTATGAGAACGAATGATGTGATGACATGTGCATCCGGCTTTTGTGGAATAAGTAACAGCCTCTTCTCGGAGCAAGGGCCAAAAGAATATGCACAGTTCTGTTGTGGTTGGTTCACCGCCATCCAAACTGGTTTGTTTCACAACCCGATTCTCGCCATCGTGGCAAAAAGTGGCGATGCATTTTCTAAGGTCCCGCCACGACTGCACAGCACCATGCAAAGTTCCAACTAGACCGCAGAGAAGTCTGCAACATACGCGGGTCGAGACTACTCGGAGACACTGGGTATTGTGTTCCCGGATAGCATTTGGGACATCGGATCAGCCTCAATAATACTTGCTTTCCTTCCGGTTAACACTTGCACTTGTCCCGAGGCTGATCGAAGAACGCCATGCTAGTATGTAGATCAGCTTTCTCGTATTGTTTCATATCATGATCCGACTGAGCCGGCGCAAAATGGCTTTTTACTCTCCCTTGTCCAAGTCTGGGCGACTTTGGCCCCCCCCCTTCTGGGCCTGGCTTGATCCGCGAGAGGCGGTATTCACCAGGCCTTTTTTACGAGTACGTCCTCGATCCTGCCTCCATTGGAGGCTTGGATTTCAGAGACCTCACTTCAGAACCTATGCAGAGGACGTAATTTAGATAGCTCTTTAACCGTCTTACTTCACATGACAGACTACTCCCTGCTAGAGATTTCACGTCAATGAAGATCCGAGCTTCGAACACGCACCCCACAGGTGTGGAGTTTTATTCGAAGCCAAATGTGCACAGATAGACGGGCGCCATATGGTCGACGTGAGTTATCGGCACTTATTACAGGGCTTCATCTCGACACCCTGGCTAAGCCTCATGGCGTTGTACATAGCGTTTCGTGCGAGCAGCAGCCATGCTCTGCCCTCCTTTCCTTGCGGTGATAAAGTGTTTACTGCAGTACAACTCTGGAATTGCATAGCTCTGAAATTGAGATCTTCCCCCGCCGTTGTCATCCTGTGATGCGCCATCAGCTAAGTCCTGGTTCATCATCATCACCTATACTAGAGACCGAAACTCACACGACGAGTCCTGATATAACGGAGTTTGCCAGGTAACATGCTCTACTGTGATTGTAGCGTCCGTCATTGCACTTGATGCGGCTGCGACAGTTGCCCTCCGCTACCTTAGTTAAGCAACCTCTCTGCCACAATGCCATCAATCACCTGTGCACGTTGTGGCGGAGAAGACTGTACGAGTCGCCCTTCCAGTGAATGTGCAAGGTCACAGTACCTTGATCGTCAGTGCATGATGTTGGAATTCCCAAACTTGCAGTCACTAACAATCGCATGCATGGGAACGTCTTGTTGATCACAATCAAATTATCAATGACGTACACAGCTCAATAACCCGCTGACCAGTATACTCGCGGGCGGTCCGGATAACGATAATAAAAGAACTGTCACGCATTTGGGAATTGATGAATCGATGGCGTCTCGGGCACCCGTCCTGCTAAAGGAGGTGTGTGACCCATCCACAATGACTCACTGTAAGTGCTTATCGAGTTCAAGTTCAGCTCAGCACTGGAAGATCTACAAGATATGGAAATTCATGTTCTCATGTTCTTACTTCCAGTTGATGTTGCGTGATTCATTTTGTAGATGCCAACGCGGTGATTCACGGAATCGATCGTATTATGCTTTTACAACTCCGCTGAGGCCTCGAAGGAATATGGTCTATCATAATTGGGAGGTTGTTTGACCTGACCATCGTACCGAATATGGTGCAGATTCACTCGAGGCCTTTCATACTATGCTGTGTGATCCTCGGCTCCTTCTCTCCACTGCATCTTCCATGCTTTGTACACATCCAGAATCGCAGTGCCCCGTGATGTGGAAACTTCGGACCTGGACACGCCCAATTATTCACGTGAGTTTCATTAGAGTTTCCCCACACACTTGAAACGGTGGGTGAAGCCATGTTTTACAACTTGGCCCACATACATACTTACTGAACCTACGTTGATGCTGATGGCACTCATTATCTCCTCCGTTCCACTGTGCTCCCCAGAGTGTCACCGGAACTGCAGGAACGTAAGTATGCACAGCTTGATGAATTTTCTTCTTTTATCGTAAGATATATTGGCGCCACAGTGTTTACTGTGGGCCCCGGTCCTCAGGATTAGCGCTCGGCATATCTGTGCCTCGTTCTAACAAGCCGCTTATACGTGTTTAGAATAGCGTTTCTATCATCTGACTCGACCTTGCAATATCCTGCAGCGTTGCTCCTACGCCACTCGTGTCACATGCGAGTATGTACTCTTTTAAGCACATTGTCAGCCAAGCCACATAGCAACTCACTGGAATACATTTTATGAGCTCAAGAGTCTTTGATTCATATGTTGCAAGGTTCACTGGCCCGTATGCAACTTTCTCATGCACCCGTTGCAAGTCTGACATAAATTTCTATATCAGTAAGTATTAACATTGCGAACCGACCCTTGCGGCGCCCTGGCTTGGACCCACCATCAGTGATGGCGCTTCCGAAGAGTGGCAAACCACTCAACGAGCTGACCCGGACAGCGTTTTGAACTGGACCTCTCCGTATCAACTTAGCATTATAGTAGTGCACATCCCGAGCGCCTTGCAATAGCAATATATCACCCAAGCCCTGGACTCACCGTAAGTGTATTTAGATCCACTGCTGTACCGATTCATACTACTTTAACACCCGAGGTGTGTCACCCCTAGATCATTGATTAATTTAAGGGATACAGGTTTGCCTGCCAAGTTACTTAGTCGCTTTGCGCAAATGCAGACTTTTGTGTCACCTGTTATGTGGCGATTGCGTTTCATTATGCAGCGTTGTAATGGGCGTTATTGCCTTATACACAGAACTTGGCTTATCCGGCTCAATCTGTCGGTCCAAATATCAACGTTGTGTCTCGTTCGGCGTCTACACATATGCTTCGCCGTTGCTGTGGATAGCCTGACGCTCGACCTGATTCTGATGTGTGGAGGACCGGATAGATCGAAATGACAAGCTGTCAGGGCCACCATCACGAAAGCATGAATCATAGACCCAGTTAGACCAACATACCTGAAATTGAGTGGCAAGGTCAGGACAGCTATCTATCATATCAACTGAAGAACCATGCGGTTTCATCGATATTTATGTTTTGTAGTCAACTTTATTGCTACCTGAACGATGAGGATGTATAAGGTATGTAAGGGCGTCCCCAGAACAACGGATTAGTCGCAGCCAATACTTATGTATAGGGAGCGAAGGAGGTACTGCGATTGCTATAAACCAAGATGTTTGATGAGGGCCCCCCAGCAAGTAGAAACCGAATAGTCTAAAATAAAAAGCATGACGTTGCCTTGAAGGTCTCCTTTGAAAGTCGACTAACATAGAACGTGGGTTAGTGGATCGTGCAGCGAACAATGTAACATACTTCGAGGACAATAGGCTGCCAATTGGAAATGAGTTACTATTGCAAGCCATAGTCAGCAATCGAGTCTTCACCAGCGAGAGCACCGTACAATTCGAACTCGAGCTAGTCTCACTACTTCCTGAGGAGGCGTCTCTAAAACGGCACTAGGCCGACAACCGTCTTCTTCCCAAGTTCCGCTCGGTCTCATATTATGGCCCCAAAAGTTCAAAACTGCGGAGCTATCATCCTGCTCGTGGGCGCCAATCAACGAACTAAAGCACTCGGAAGTCAACCCAAATACGAAACACACTTTGCATTACCGCGAGAGCGCTAAGCTTTAACATACTAGCAGTTTGATTCATTCATTCTTCCGGTTGCGTTTCGGAATGCTGTACGTAGTTCACGCCCAACTTGTCAGTTATAGGTGAAACTGGCATGCCACTAAACCATAAACCAGGTGCTATTCCTTCGGGCGCGCATTTGGAACGTGGCGTCAACAGTGCGCTCGCGCCCGCGTTCTGCCTCGTGTTGTTATCGAACTAACCGTAGTACTTGTAGAGTACTGCTGATATCCATTGATAATCAATTTCTGATCGAATATAAGCGGCGAACCAAGGTCGTACCTCTAGTTCCCCACCACACAAAAGGAAGACAGGAAGACAATCGTTCCTTCGTATCAAGGTACGCCCCGGATTTAAAGCAAGTGATACATATCGCCACTATCTCACATGTGCTTATCTTTGTTTACTTTTTGTTTTGCATCAGAAGGCAGAGCTGCCGTCAAGTATATTGCATTCACGTTCCGTTTATCTATAATCAACTGTATGTAATGTACATTGCTACCACTAACGAGTCTCCGCTTCGTTTCATTGTACATAAACTGCCAGGAGAGCTGATTATTCCGCGGAGGCAGAACTTCAAAACGTGTTGATCCTTGCTCTACCAGTGGCACGAGCGTTAGAATGTTATCCGAAAGCATCGAATCCTTATCTTGCTTGAAGTTGAGTGCGCCAAATAGCTCAGTATTGGCTACTTATAGTCTCTTGTAGGCGCAGACCAAATAGAAGGAAGTTCTTCGTGTAGGAGCTAGATGCTATTCTTTGTGATCTTCTTTCAAACCTCATTGGTAATTTTGTTATTGATTTCGGCCAAGCGCAAATATCACAGCTTGAGCTATCCACAAAAGTGAAGCATTGAGCAAGCAGATGATTCACATGTGGGGACTGATTGCACGCACGAATGTATTCGGTACCTGCTAGCATGGGTATCGACCCATCTGATATAATCCCTGCGCATGGCACGCAGCACTCATAGATGTTTGGGCGAGAATGAGAGGAACGTTTCTCAGTCGTCGACCTAGCAAGGGAGAAGTTGGCCACGTTCAAGGGTACAAGGGTTCGACAGGCTGCGGCTCCGATGATGACCATGATTGGTACCAACATACCTTCTTGCGATCGGATTCATGGAAAACCACCGTCTGATCCACGACCTCCGACTGCTAGCCGAAAGAGCGATGTTGATAATGCAATATATGACGACGTTTTATCGTTAAAGGAACCCGGGGTTGCAACTTGCAACGTTACATATAACGTTATAACGTTATCGCGTCTATCAGTCGATTGCGCTCCGTAACGAGGTTTTGAGCCGAGGACTTTTCACGACCGCCGGTTTCCATCATCCAATACTTTCGCGCCTCGCGGAAGTGTCAAGTCAAGGAATGAGCCTCGGTCCAACGGCACAAAGAATGCACGAGCTGGTTTATCGTTCTGGCCCTCAAACCCTGACTGCAGAATAAGTGACATCATTCAGGTGACTAGTCAGACAAGCCGCTACCACAAGCCACGCCTCTTTTTCTTTCTAGTAGGATCCAGAAAGCTCTGCAAAGCGAAAGACCGTGATTGGTGGTTGGATGTGGTAGAGCCGCAGAGCTTTTGGCGGAACCAGCTCGCTAGAGCGGGGCAGTTGTCAGCATGCAGTGCCGGTGAGTAAGATACTCGTCAGTGATTCGGAATTACCTTTTCACAGATTCAACACATATTCCAATGTTGAACGTTCCATGCGTCCCCGTCGGCGCCGATAGGCCGGTCTCGTCATAATGAACCGTCTGGTCACCAAAGCCAGCTTCAAAACGTTCATTGGCCATGACGCCCTGCGCCTCAGCGCCTCCTTTGAGCGCGATGAGATCGAAGGTGGCTCTAGATTCGCCTCATGCAAGAAAAACTGGAAAATTTGTGCTTCTGGAATGTTGCCGATTCAAGTTCAACTACACTTGGCGAAGAAATTCGAAAGAACCACAGTCTAGAAATATCCACCGTCCCGACTTGGTGCCCCCAGTGTATCGGTATTTCACCCCTTTCCACAAGACTGTCTTGTCTTTCTAAAAAAATGCTTCGTTCAGGGAGGCGCAAAAGGCAGTGCTCCATAATACCCCCAATGCGGCGGATAAATAAATCTTGCATCAGCGCGCACCAACAACAGAGAAAAAAAGGAAGTCTCCGCAGTATGTATTCGACATGTTCCATCTAATGAGATCTCGCAGAGCTTTCAATCTACGGTACGGACAAGATTTGAATTTGTCAGTGGAGGACTCTGAGGCTTGTAATCTAGCTTGAGCAGTTGTTGGACGCAGAGAGGATGATCGCGGCAAGACGAAGAAAAAATTCACAAAATATGCTGAATCCTGATCAGCTGACAGCGGCGCATGTTGCATTGTCAAGTATCCGATGTCGGACGCTGCTTGTCTGATATACCAGGTTATCCCTTATTTAGGCTTATCAGGAGCCCACAGTCTCATCGTGTACAGTAGACCACGGTGCGATGGCCTAATTTCAAAAAATCGGTACTGCCACTCCGAGGGCCTATGACTGATGTCCCTTTAGAATCCACTTCCGTTGGTGTAAATTTTGGTGAGGAAGCAAAGTTCAAACAGGGACAGCCAGAACGCTCCACACCCTTGATAGCGATGGCAGTGGCGGACGTTGTACCCCTAAGGCTGCTTAACGGCAGGGTAGGAAGACATCATCCATGGTGGACCCATGGATTATTCATTCATTCACCTTGGCGCAGAAGTAAGTATCACCTCATGAATTACGCTGCGGGTACAGCTTTGCTGATTTTCTCATACTTGCTTTAATGTATCGTCGCAGTAAGGACGGAAGGCGAACATTGATGTATCTAGGGGCTGTGTTTTCATCTTGCGGCAGGTGTAGTCTTCTTTGATGCGGCAAGTGGACCTTGAAAATTTCACCTGCGCCTTGGAAGAGCCATGGATTATGAGTTCAACGAGGGTGCTGAGACTACTAGGTTCGTTCGAAAGACCGGGATCTCCGTGAAGATACCCCTTACACCGCCTTTTCATGACAGGTCGTTTATTATGTGCATATTACTCAGGTGGTGCGGTCGGCGCGCCTCTCCGAAAACTTACGTAGGTACGTATAAGCATAAGTAACGAGTCGCTGCTTTTGCTATATAGGCGTTGAATACTCGCATGTTTCGTCATCCGCAGTATGATCTACTCTAGCAACGTCGGCGGTGCAATTTCTATAATGCGCGTGCTGATTCCCAGACCATCATTTCAATGGCTTCACAAGAATGGGCATGACATACCACTCTCAGCCTCTCAAGCACCTACTCTAGCCTTCCGCAGCACTATCTGACCCCTTTGCATTCGACAGGTTGGTGTTACGGTCACGACGAGGACAGGTTCTAGCCATCCGAATATTACAGGCGTGATGCATGCGAGTCAGTTCCACACCTACATGAATCGCCGCGACTGCACTCGTTCACGTCAGGTCATTTCCCTGCGAGCCCATAGCCAACAAAAACACTAGTCATATGGCACGAAGACTGTCGGGGAGTCGAGCTTATGGGTAGATGCCTATCGCCTCTTGAGCATGGCGTAGCCGCAGTAGAAGGGTGACATGGCGATCGAGTCGCTCATTTTTTTTGGCTGAACGACCATGGACTGCATGGTTCGGTTCGTATTTCCATGTCGAAAGCTTGGTACCAATCAGATGAGGTTCCTGAATTTCTGCTCCCTTGTACTGTACGACCGGTAATAACGGTGCCAGTGTACCGCGTCAAGGTCCGATATTAGTGAGCTCCTTCCGCCTGCCCTGATTTGTCCTGAATGCATGCTTGTTATGAAATCCCGACTTCGGCGGGGTCACGATATTGAAACAGTACTAGACCACCTTGAGTCCACCGGTCCTCAGCCACGTGCTTCGACTGCCACCTCAGGCTTGCGATCAACGCTGCGAGCCATTTCAAAAACACACTTGGCGAGCTTGGTGTTCATCCTTTGGGAAGTCTATGTTGATTTATTGGCACTCTACTCCTATGACTGACTGTATATACTGCATGAAGCCAGAATGGTCTTCTCCAATGAACCAAAGGAAAAATTGTCTAACCGACTGTGAGTCGGTACGTGATTTCATGTGGACAAAGCTCTGGTCACTGATGAGTATCTTGAAATTTATACAGCGTCGCCAAAATATCCACCCCTGAGAATGATTCAAAAAAATGACCTCCGTTCCGATCTTCCATGATACCTGGCCCCTGACAAGCGATACTTTTACGTGGATTCTCAAAACGAATCCTCACTGTACTGTCATGAACTCTTTCGCTTTGGTCAAAGGATACACTGTTTACGCATGCATGCTTCATGATTACTTAGTCACATTCTCATCGAGTTTCCCCTTACCTCTAATGTTGTGTTAGTCTATTCTTTTAGGTATTGTTTAGTGTCTACTGTGTGGGTGTACTTATACAATGGTCTATTCTTTCAGTATCTATGAGACGCCTGACATGTGCTTATGTTTGCCCCGACGATCGAAACAAGAGACGCACCACCTTGTTTTCATCTTGCAAGTTGCAACTTGAAGCAACGATTAATGCCCAAACCCGAGATGACAACAGTGACTCCTTAAAGACTTAGTAGTTAGGGTAGTGAAGTTCAAGGCAAAATTCTATACAAGTGAGATGACAATTTTGACGAGTCTCTCAGAGTGAATCTATTCGTGTTATATACCTTACTCTATAGTTGTCCCCTCAGAGTGTACATAGAAAAGACCTAGTCAGCAGCTGTTCTCGGCTGCACTCGGCATACTTACCCAATGAAGACGTCTGCTTAGTCATTTTGTGGTGTTGAAACTAGAGCGGGAGTTTTGCTTTGAGTTGTCTTCGTCGTCGTCACACTCATTCTGCTACTATGCCTTTCGGTCTTATTATCGGAACTGACCGTGCATCCGCTCTACAAGTACGTCTTTGTCCCCCACCACCACCGCTCTTCCCCTGACTCCTTTTTTCGCGCAGAAATCCATTCAGGATGAGCTCACAGCTCGCAATTTCAGCCCCGATGCTGGTGAGCGCTCAGTCTTGTTTTCCACTAGAATTTTGATGCTCATCGTTGAAATAGATCCTGTCATGGCGGAATATATCACTATTATGATCATAAACAACAAAACTGCAGGTATGTGAAATTCAGAGCTGCCTTGTTGACATTGACTTATCGCGACTTACACACAGCACAAATAACTTCTGAACTCGAGGATCGTGAGTGGTGCTTCACATCCCAAATATCTAATACTGACTATGCTTGCAGTAATTGGCACAGAATTTGGTATGTTTTTCAGTCCTCTGCGTGGTGGGACCTATTGACAATGCCACCAGATCCCAGCTTTACAGATTGGCTCTTTGCTGAGGCTGCAAAAGGCGCGCCAGAAACTGAAGCACCATCTACTGCATCTTCAATACCTGCAGAACCCTCCAATGAATCGAAACCTGTCTCCCATCCACCCTCTAGCGAGCCCGCGCGCCGCCTACCCAATGGTCCTCGCGCAGGTGCACCCCTGTATCAACAAGCCATTTCTTCCACCTTGGCCTCCACCTCTCAAAAGCGTCTCCGCTCGCCCTCACCATCTACTCATCCAGTAAAGTCCCGACGTACAGACCTACCCACTGGCCCCCGAGCTATGCAGAACCCCCCACCCGCTCCACGGAGTCTACTTGACCGTGTCGGCGGTCCAAGTCCAAGTTCGCGCTTTCAAGGTGGGAGAGATGAAGTCCAAGCACGCATTGACAACATCACAAATACCTCGCCTGACCCAAATATGATGATGGGCTTCCCGAATGGTATGGGGATGGGCGATATGGGAGTGGGAGTGGGGATGCAGGCGAACCCGATGCTCCTACAAGAGATGATGCTAAATCAAATGGCTCTTATGGCGCAAATGGCGAACTCGATGGGCATGCTGAGCCCCGCTATGGGTGTGCCTGGGTTCAACCCGATGCAGCAGGGGGGAGATCCAGCGATGTTCAATAGTGGCGTGGCTGTGAATGGACATGGCTTCCAGCAAAATGGGGTCAATGGTAGAGGTCGGGGTGGAGCAAGAGGAGGCCGGGGGCGGGGGGGTGCACGAGGTGGTCATGTAGGCTCATCACCTGCTCCACTATCTACTGAGGAGGTTGCCTCACCTGTTTCGGTTCCTGCTCCATCAATTGCAGAGCCTGCGCAGCCCACACCAATAGCTGCGCCCATCCCCGTTCTGGCAAGTGTCACGCCATCCACTGCACTCCCAAAACTGGCGTATGCCCTCCCCGAACGCCCGCAGTCCCCCACGCTGTGTAAGTTCGGTACCAAGTGCACTAATTCGCAGTGCCGGTATTCCCACCCGTCTCCCGTCGCTACTGCGGAGAGCGGTGTTGTGCTCAGTACAGAGGCGTGCGAGAATGGCAAGGATTGCAAAGACAAGGACTGCATCAAATCGCACGTCAGTCCCGCCGTCAATAATCCTAGTATGTTGTCACTATCTTTCTACAAGAGCTGCACGAGCTTACTCATCAGCAGGCGCAGGCGGGGGCACTACTCATACCCCAACAGCACCTCCTACTGCCACTACCGGGCCTCCTCAGCACACCGTCCAGTGTCGTTTTGGTGGTACTTGCACACGCCCAAACTGTCCTTACCAGCATCCTCAGAGGACAAATCACTTCGCACAGCAGCAATGTCGCTTCGGTGCAGGCTGCACGCGTGCCTCTTGTCCCTTCCGACACCCCGAGGGGCGTGTTCTCCCGTCTACATTCCACCGTGGCCTGACGGCGAGTGCACCCCTTGTTAATGTGCAGGCGCCAGAGACGGGGAGCATGGGTGCTGCAAGCCATCACAGAAGTGTCACGTTTAACAAGCCGCAGGATGTGAAAGAGAAGTTAAAGGACATCGAGAAACAGAAAGAGATGGCGAAGAAGGCAATTGACGAGGCCAAGGCTGCGGCAGGGAAGAAGGAAGAGACCAAGGCTGTCCCCATTGCCGTATAGCCGTGGCTGCACACATCCTTTATTTAGAGGGGGTGCGGCGAACGAAATGTACCCCGCAGCTTCCAAGTTTCAAGCCTGCTTTTTTCCGCTCATTATTAAATGTCAAACTCGGACAAAACCCCGACTGCTTTTACTATTGTATCGTGATCCTCCATGTAGTATTTGTGCTGTTTTTATATTTGCGTGCTTTTACTAGGCTTTACTCCCCCCCTTCCTACGTACATACATAGGTCTTGCAAGGCAGACTGGGAGGACGAATGTGATTAGCGTACGGGCTTCCATGTTTGGGGCCTATGGGTTCAGCTTCTCTTTCATTGCGTGGACTCTACTGAGGAAACCAACTTTACAAAACACTTTTCAACCAGTAAGTTATCAAAGTAAGTAAGTTACATCATAAGCGAGGGCAGGCTTTGTATGTGCAGGACCCAGATTACCGTGACAGCTCTTTCCCTCATGGATGCCTCATCAATCAGCCAGTCGTTCAAACGTTCACAGCCTCTTAACTTGTCTGGATAATATTGTGGGTGACTGACGAGGAAGCTCGATCACTGACACAGGTTTGAAAAGATGAATGTATTTTTGGACTGCAAGAACGATGACTTGCAATTTGTCATGGTAAGTACTATGTAATATGTATTGTCTCTCGATGTACCATTCCATGATCGTAAATGTTCCAGGAATGCGTGTAAGTCAAGGATGGCGAACTTGACGCGATCACGGTGGTGTCATAAAACCTCTGGTCAGCATTATCTTTCTCCGTTCGTGGTACAGTAGATATGCTCATAATGCATAATGCATAATAGTAAAAAATAAGAAATGATGGGACATATTTGCCCATATACCATCACTATGCATTATGAGCAGAGCCTGATGCACGACAAATCTACCATGATGCATGATTTTATAAGTCCAAAGTCGGTTTGTTATCGATTTTTATTGTCATTTTTTCCTTATGCATTATGAGCATATCTACTGTATATCCATATTCTTTCAGCCACTCAGGCGTAACGTCCCTCCATTGTGGTGAAGTACATCACTTGCTCACCCATCGATCCCTACTCGGTGCGCATCCCGCGCGAGGTCCCGAATCGTCTTATCGACTTTGCCTCCCTACGCGAGAGAGAGCTAATCGTCAGCTATGATCTGATTCATAATGTCCACCGCTCGCTTAAGCATTCTTGGTTTTTCGAGCGTTGACGTTCCTGTGCGCGAGAAGACGGGAGAGGGCTGTTCACTTGTGTACGACAAGTTGAAATCCAACCCACTGGGGTCATTCTCCGGAGCTGGGCTCCATAATCGAATTTCGGGCGGAAACCCTCGTGATGGTTGTGCTGAACTGTCGGCATTTCTAGCTGCTATTTATCAGAGCAGTTGTTCGCTGCCGGCGCAGATTTTAATGAGATTTGTCGTCTCGACTTCTTCCTCGTTCTTCGTTCTTTTCATCTTGACTAAACCGTCAGGATGATTAGATGAGGGATCCAATTCAGGGGAATAATCCTGCAGAGTCGCACCAGCCCTTAATATAATCAGTCCGCTCTTCGTGTGACACGCGAACACGCCTTAGCCAGCGTATGCAACTCTGCACGAGCGGGTGTTCCTTCATCATTATGGAGATCCCCTGGATATGAAGCTGGAATTGGGTTCTTAGACGTGAGTGTAGTATCATGTAGAGATGCTTCAATTATATTTTTAGCGGTGATGTCTTTAATGCGTACTGAGACGGGGAGGCATTGCACTGATGAGGTGGGGATCTGATATACCAGGGTATATAGAATCACTAGGGTACTTCTAGTCGATCTAGGTCCCGAGATGCGGCAGTGAATGTTCTACTAGCGACCAAAAATTAAAAACACACTCAGGAGTCAGGATGTACGTCCCAGAAAACAATACACCACAATCACAGCATACAAGTCCGTAGGGCGAGCGTCCGTGAGCTTCATACTGCGGCAGATCGATGGTCAGGTCATATCTAAGTAGCGGTGGTAGGCAAGCAAAAATG
>PVYJ01001175.1:1175-66633 GCA_002995095.1 Rhizopogon sp. AM-2018a | reverse complement strand
AGTGGGATTTGAACCCACGCCCTCTTACGAGGATGAGAAACCTGCTTTGCAGGCAAGCTTTCGCTTGAGTCACACGCCATAGACCGCTCGGCCATCTTGCCTTGTCGTGATGAATGAGAAACGAGTTCTATAGGTGTATCTGACACTGGAGGATAGGTGTGCCTTGGCCTGCTCGCAGCTTCGCATTCTTCTTTACACAGATTACACAGAGATGGTGATTTTCATTATCGTGCGCTCCTAGTCTTTGAGTATCGTCTCCGCGTCGCTTATTCGTAGATCCGAGCTACTCACCGAGGGTCAAAGCATACCGGCTAATTCTGGAGAACAATGTGGGTGGTGGATAGATAATGGTCGCGGCGACCAAATGCTTGGGCCTTGTGTTATTATCTGAAGCAGCATTTAAACATGGATTCCACAACCGAGTCTGACTCTTTCCCCTGAGACATCTCACAGCTCTCCCCTCAAATTGCATCCATACAATCAACCAGCCAGTTTGCAGCAGCATGGAAGGAAATGCACAGGAACCTTGCACTACGAACAACACATTTGACCATCAGATCACCCAATGGGAAAACCGCGATGCCTTGTGTACACTCACCAAGCTCGTCGACAGTGTGCCGGTCCTCGACGCGCGAATTCTCGAGTCACAGCGCCTCCTTGACCGTGCAGCTACCCTTATGGCTGAGGTGGTGCCTGGGCTACGCGAAGCCTGCATGATGCGGGAGAAACTCGAGACCGATTACTTCGAAAACATGAAGGTCAAGAAGGAATTGTATGATGGAACAGCACGGCTGGAGAGGGAGCCGCGCAGGTTTAGGATCAGATGGCTGAAAACTGAGAGGAAGAAGACCCGTGTAGCGAAGTGGGAGAAGAAGAATTTATTCAATAGAGAGAATGATCTCTCGGATTCGGACTACGAGAAATATTCGTAAGTTTTGGTGGCAAGGTTCATCTTCTGTATGTTGACTGCTTAGCAGGACTAAATCTGATTCCGAAGGGACATTATGGTCCAGTGATGACTCGGAATCGTGAGAAGTCGCCGAAGACAGTGAGTCGCCTTCTGCCTCTTGCCATGATGGATCATTCATTACCGCCATTTTTACAGCCTCCCGCCGTGATGGCATCATGTGTTGCCGCTTCCCCGACTCCCGTTCTACCTGTTTGATGCATCCTACAATATTCGTCATTAAAACAACCATTACACTGGCAGTACCTACTTTCATTAGACTTGTTTCCCTTGTTCTTGGACTATCATTCTCGCCGCGCGTCCGAAAGATTTACTTAGGTAAGAGAATTTTTCTTGCACAACCTGGAGTCAGCAGCAGTACTCAGTCCTATGCAACAACCAGTTTATTTTCTATTGAAAAGTCGGCTAGGTGAGAAAACGTACTTCCTATCGTCGTAAGCGCTGCAGCAAGAAGGGAATACCTACGTTTACTATAACTCAGGAAATAATGCCGCACTACTGAACTAAGTATCAAAAGCAGATGTATTCGTACAAGGACCCAAGGTATTCCATGGGTATTGTGAGGCTTCTAAGTGCGCTCGCACATTCCAAGAGCGATGCGCAGAAGCGTGTATCTCGATCTCTATCATGATACTTGGATAGGTCGTTTCATCATGTTCGTCTTTGTCAGTCCTTGATGAACCATTACGCTTGCTATTTAATCTAGTAGTAGAAGGACAACTTTGTGACCAGACCAGTGCTCAGAATGAACCTTCATATTCCACACCATGAGCTGCCCGGTTTTCGGATGCACACGCTCCAGGGAATCCATGCCTGTACACACGTTCACGAGGCCTGGAATGCCCTTCTGCACCCTTTGCGCAGGGTCCGCATCGTCCATTTGCATCACCGATCAAACCCGCGCGCCTTCGTCGTCATAGCTGACGGCTTCGATGAATACAGAGCCAGGGGCTCAATCACCTCACACTGGGACATGATCGACGTGCGTGTGAAACCTAGACGGACATTCAAAGACTGAATATAAGACCCTCAGCACTCGGAGTTTGCTCTCTATCGCGATTCAAGCTACGTACCCTTAATGTTCCAAGCATGATGGATACTTGTACGAGCATCCCCCCAGTCCCTTCGGATTCTCCTCTCTAAAGAACCTCACCGCTTCGAAGCCTACTGCTACTGCGCCCCAGAAATTGACGTCCATCAGTGTCCTCGCACGTTCAATCGATGTCGCTTCCAGCTCTTGCAAAAACATCTGGGACGTATTGTTGTACACGACGTGTACGCGTCCAAATGCATGCTTGATCTGGTCCTCGTTCGTTACGTTCAGTTCGATCACTAGGGGTTGTTTGGGCGGGTGTTTGATAGCGAGGCCATCGAGGACGGAGGGCTTGCGCAGCGTTACGATCACGATGTCGCCGTTACTTAGGGCCCCTTCTACCATTGCCCTGCCAAAGCCGCTGGAGGAACCGGTAACTATGGGCGGTAGGTGACTAACACGATGCTTGACTCACTCAACCAAACCCGAGGCGTAGATTGTGCCGTGAATCATGCTTGTGTTGATCGTTCACGACGCATGCTAATGTCTGATATGGTCTAAACCTCTCAAGCTCTTCGTGGCACTCGTCTGGTGATAGGTCCCAAAATCATGGCTCGCGTTGGGGCAGAATGGGCTGGAGGAGCACTACAAGCTACGATGCCACAGTCCGGGTAATCACTGCCCGAATTTGCGAATTTTTCTGTTGCGCTCTCTGGGGGGCGTGGGGCTCCAGGCAGACCTGCTCACGACGATTGACTTCGAGAAGGTTATTTTTAGAGTATTTCGTCAGGCTTGCGATGACTGGCATAGCTGATCGAGAGAGAGAAATTGTGAGCAAGAGAACTTCGTCTGCAATCAAGTATAGACGTGATAGGCTTCATAAGCTGGATGGGGGATCGTGACGAAGCTTGAATGACTCGGGTCGGACGACGCTGGCGATATAGCCTACATAATACATCAAGTACTGCCTAGTGGACAGGCGACCGGATCAGAGGTGTGCGCGGGCGTTTTGGATGGGTTTCAACGAATGCCCAACAATTGAAAAACACACGAAAGTTGCTGAAGCCCACTAGCGAATAGATAGACAACAGAATCAGTGTTGGCTCGAAGAACAACACTTGACAACTAAAAGGCATACGGAAGTTTGTCCATGACTCGAAATGGACCAATGTGAAGAACTTCGCACATGACCTATGTAATATGGTTGCCAAACATTGAAACAAGATCCAAGTCGAAACCTTCCAACATCTATTTCTAACAAGCAGTGAGCACGTTCAAATTATTTTCTGTGTAATACAGCGAAGGAACGTTCAATTTCATGCACCCTTCCGCTAGTCACAATGATGTTTAAAATTGTTGGCTGGTTATTACGCTTTGAGCAAGTGCGCACTTGGTTAGACAAGTAGGGGAGGAAACATGATTATTTGGAGAATTCCGTCCTGATGATTGACCTCAATTGCTGGTTCGAAGAGAGGGGAATAAATTATTTGTAGGCTGTTTGCACCGACTATACTTGAGGCGGAGGGAGATCACAAGTCGACCGTATCCTATTACTATCTCGTCAGAGAGATGGACATAGTCTGTCAAGTGGAGAAGTACTTAGGTGTTGGAAGAGAGTGTGGGCTGGCTGATGAGACCCGTTTTTCCAATGCTGATCAAGTTGTCGCGGGGAGAAGGGAGAAATTGAAGTATTTCATCATCGGGCACGTCGCAGGGTGAATTGTTTACTTTTCTAATGCTCGATCCTGGCAGGAAGTTCTATACAGCAATACCACATGCGCGTATGTGACAGTCAGCAGGGACCTGCCACGGATGGAGGTAAGTGGGCAGAAGAACTGACGTACGCGGGTCATGAGTGCGAGACTGTTCGAGGCCAAGTTGGAGTTGGCAGGCGTAGATCATTTCCTGTTTTGCGACATTTCTCACGTTTACCAAGTTTGCTCAAAAACGAGAAGAAAAAAAAAGAATCAGTATATACACCTTACCAGCTCCTGCCAGCTTTTGTCAGGATCGCGTTACCTTGTTAAGCCGCGAAAGCGTGTATGATTTTCACTCAGAACACGCGCGACGAGTAAGTTCCCATTTATCTGATATCATTCAAAGAAAAATGTGAAATTGATGTGATATGTTTTTTTAGTTATCTCAGTGACCTCGTCTTTTCTCTTTCTCCTTGAAGTTCTTCCCAAAGAAAAAGATGGCTTTTCAATTAAGGCCATCTATTCTTTTCCGTCAATTTTCTCGGTGTAAATACATTGGAGCTCGCCCTTTTCACTCTACTCCACAACGCGCCCTCTTCATCCCCACAAAAGCCCTCAGAGCAGTAGCTGCACCAGCAGTCGGTTCATACGCACCAAAGGATGGCGAGCATGTCCTTAACTCCCCATCAGAGCTTGCTCGCAGACTTTCTGCAAAGGTTCTTCCAAAGCTTCCTCGTCCAGACGTTCAAAAAGTTGTCATCGTCGGCAGTGGTGGCCTTAGCATCGGTCAGGCCGGCGAGTTTGACTACTCTGGCTCCCAGGCATTGAAGGCTTTACGTGAAGAAGGTGTCGACGCCGTCCTCATCAACCCTAATATCGCAACCTGGCAGACATCTCATGAACTGGCTTCCGAGGTCTACTTCCTTCCCATCACTGCAGACTACGTTGCATACGTCCTGGAGAAAGAGCGTCCCGATGGTATCCTTCTAACTTTTGGTGGTCAAAGTGCTCTTAACGTCGGTATTGAGTTGGACAAAATGGGTCTTCTCGACCGTCTCGGTATCAAGGTCCTTGGAACTCCAATCCGCACTCTTGAAGTTTCTGAGGACCGTGAACTCTTCGTGCAAGCTCTCAAAGGTACCTTCATATTTTTTCATCTTTTGTTTCGTCATGTGACCCAAACTTGTCTCCAGAGATCGACATTCCAGTGGCACAATCAACAGCTGTCTCTAGTGTCAATGCTGCTTTGGACGCAGCTGAACAAATTGGTTATCCTGTCATCCTTCGGTCTGCATTCACTCTTGGTGGTCTTGGTTCCGGGTTTGCCAACAATCCTGATGAGCTTCGTGATCTCTCTGCCAAGAGTCTCAGTCTGTCCCCTCAGGTCCTGATCGAGCGCAGTATGAAAGGCTGGAAGGAACTCGAATACGAGGTTGTTCGTGATGGCGCTGATGTGAGTTTATTTTTGCTTTGTTATGAATTCAGAAGTTGAACGCATCCGCGTTAGAACACAATCATCTGCTGCAATATGGAGAACTTTGATCCTCTCGGTACACACACTGGCGATTCAATTGTCGTTGCACCATCTCAGACACTTCCGGACGACGAGTACCACATGCTTCGCAGCGCTGCTCTCAAGGTCATCAGGCATCTCGGTGTTGTTGGCGAGTGTAACATTCAATATGCACTGAACCCTGCGTCCAAGGAATACTGTGTCATCGAGGTTAATGCCCGGTACGCTTCGTGGTTATTTTCATATTTCATATACCTAACTCGACTTCCCTCAGCCTGAGTCGTTCAAGTGCATTGGCATCCAAAGCCACTGGTTACCCGCTTGCCTATACTGCTGCCAAAATCGCCCTCGGTCATACCCTCCCGGAATTACCCAATGCAGTGACGAAGACAACCACCGCTTGCTTCGAGCCTTCTCTAGATTATATCGTCACTAAAATACCCAAGTGGGACCTCGCCAAGTTTTCATCACAAGTCAATCGCGAAGTTGGGTCCTCCATGAAGAGTGTTGGGGAGGTCATGGCCATCGGTCGCACGTTCGAGGAAAGTCTCCAGAAGGCCATCCGCCAGGTCGACCCTCGGTGGAAAGGCTTCGAGGCGTATGTTCAGCCTGAGGACCTCGACCATGCTTTGTCGAACCCCACGGATATGCGACTCTTTGCCATTGCTTATGCGATGTACAACAAGCACTACACTGTTGAAAAGCTGCATGACCTGACGAAGATCGACAAGGTGAGGAATTCGCTCAGCAACGAGTGTATCACTGTGCTAACGTCGATGCCTAGTGGTACCTCTACAAAATCGACAATATTGTCCAAACGAGCAGGGCTCTCAAGACCGTTGACACCATTGAAAAAATAGACCACGGACTCATGAAGCAAGCCAAGTGCATGGGCTTCTCTGATGGCCAAATAGCCGACCTCGTTGGCTCGACTGAAGACGCCGTGCGTGCTCACCGCAAGTCCCTCGGCATCACCCCCTTCGTCAAACGCATCGATACGCTGGCTGCTGAATACCCTGCGCACACAAACTACCTCTACACGACATACAATGCCTCCGAACATGACGTTGAATTCAACGAGCATGGTACCATGGTTCTCGGCAGCGGTGTATATCGCATTGGCAGCTCCGTCGAATTTGACTGGTGTGCGGTGACGTGCGCGCGGAAACTGAGGGGCATGGGCAAGCGCACCATCATGATCAACTACAACCCCGAGACGGTATCGACAGATTTCGATGAGGCGGATAGACTCTATTTCGAAGAGCTTGGTTATGAGCGTGTCATGGACATTTACGAGCTTGAGCAGTCGCAGGGTGTCGTCGTCAGCGTCGGTGGTGAGTTTCACATTATTAACAAGTGTTTTCAAAGGAGGAAATTGACGTGATGGTTCAGGTCAACTTCCCCAGAACATCGCACTTCGTCTCAAAGAGAACGGTGTAAAGGTCCTTGGAACTGATCCGGAGATGATTGACACCGCTGAAGACCGCCACAAATTCTCCTCTGTACTGGACAGCATTGGCGTTGATCAGCCCGAGTGGTCAGAGGTCACGAGTCTGAATGCTGCAAAAGCCTTTGCTGAAAAAGTTGGGTATGTATCGAGGTTATGAGCCAAACCCAAACTTGTCTGATCACTTTGTTTAGCTACCCGGTTCTGATTCGTCCTTCGTACGTCCTGTCCGGTGCTGCCATGAATGTGGTCTTTGAAGAGTCTGCCCTGGAATACAACCTCTCTGCTGCTGCTTCCGTTTCCCCTCTGCACCCTGTTGTCATCACCAAGTTCATCGATAATGCGCAAGAGATCGATGTCGACGCCGTTGCACACAAAGGCAAGCTCCTCGTCCATGCTGTCTCCGAGCACGTCGAAAATGCCGGTGTACACTCGGGCGACGCCACCCTCGTTCTCCCGCCCTTCTCGCTCACAGAGACGGATATGGCGCGCTTGAAAGGCATCGCGGAGAAGGTTGCTGCTGCATTTGATATTTCGGGTCCTTACAACATGCAGATCATCAAAAAGCCTGCCGACGGGCCGAACGACGAGCCCCAGCTCAAAGTGATCGAGTGCAACCTACGCGCATCGCGGTCGTTCCCCTTCGTGTCGAAAGTCCTTGGCCATAACTTCATTGAGACCGCGGCGGCGGCAATTATGGACCATGATGTTCCAGAGCCCATTGATCTCATGGCTCAGAAACGTGATTATGTTTCGATCAAGGTCGCTCAGTTCTCCTGGACTCGACTGGGAGGCGCGGATCCCTTCCTTGGTGTAGGTGAGTATCACGTTTCATCGGTTTTTTGTGGTTCACTTTGTTAATTATCACTTTAGAAATGGCTAGCACGGGTGAAGTCGCCAGTTTCGGCTCAGATGTGCACGAGGCATATTGGGCGTCGCTGCTCAGCACGACAGGCTTCAAAGTCCCGCGCGCCAACTCTGGCGTCCTAATTGGCGGAGATATTTCCAAGCCCGAGATGGCCACCGTCGCCAAACAGCTCCTCAATCTCGGCTTCAAGCTCTACTGCTCCTCACTCGAGGTCGAAGCGTTCCTCAATAACCTCCCCTATGTCACCGCGAAGCGTATCTTCTTCCCCAAGACCGACAAGCGCAAGTTGCGGGAGGTATTCGACGAGTATGAGATCCAGTCCGTTATAAACCTCGCAAAAGCACGCGGCACTGGGTTTACCGACGAGGACTACGTTGCGCGGAGGAACGCTGTGGACTTTGGACTGCCGTTGCTTAACAACGCGCGTTGTGCGCAGCTGTGGGTGGAAGCACTGTCCAAAAAGATCGCCCAGGGTGGGCTGAGGAAGTATACGGAGGGGAAGATACCCCCGGAGGTGCGGTCGTGGCGCGAGTTTGTCGGCTGGCGAGCATGAATGTTGAACATTTGAGATACATACATCTCTTGTATTTTAGCGCGTTGCAAATGTGAAGAATTCATACCACGGGCGGAGACTGCTTGCGAGTTGCAGAACCCAAACTTCACTAACTTACCACATCACTATACGGAAGCACAGGGTACACCTCAGCCTCCTTCAACAACTGGCCGCGATGTCTTATGAGACACGATCGTTTCCCAAATATGCAAGAAATTCAGTATCGCTGTGTCCCAACAACCATGCGCCGCACATCAAGAATTCGACGCCAATGAACAGCGAATGACTCATAAAACACATCAATCTCGGTAAATGACCTAATGCTGGTGTCTTCCCATCTTGAAAAGTTCAACCAATATTCTGTAGCTCTGGTCTGTAAGGAATGGAACTCCCCTGACGATGGAATCCCTTTGTATCGCTTTGATGTGCCACTCCCTTTCTTTGCTTTGACCATCCTCCGTAGATATATAAGCATGTCTGTCTTTACCGTACGATAGTGAATAAACCCCCTCACTCATCCATCATGATCGACCTTTTCCCCTTCGAACTCGTATCTCTTGCGTCGTTGCTGCACCCACACGCAGTAGCTTCCTTACAGGTCCAATATATAAAATTGACGGGTTGACGGGCCCGGACCCGGAACTCTATCTATCATACATGAAGGGTGGTAGCAGGCGCAAAATGACGGATGGATTCAGACTGTGTCGCTTCCTTCCCAGAAAATACCGCGACGACCACGTGAAATTGTTTGACTAGGTTACTTATCGTATCCAGTGCGTGCAGCGAATCCAGGGACACCGGTCGAGGGGTCATGGTGAAGATGCTAGGCGTAACATTCTGCAAATTTCAGTCCATACTTACTTAATTCAAAATGGCACCATGAATGGCGAGACGGAAAGGAGAGCGTCATATTTACAAGATATCGTTTCGTTTTCTTGTTAGATAGTCAACCTTTATTTTGTGTTTTGTGTAACATTTTATCACGTGATGTTTGTAGAATACCTTACAGTAGTTTAGAGTGGCGCATTTTTGCCCCAAATTTTGGGGTTTGTTGCACAGGGGACGGTCCCATAGGGTTGCTCATTGCCTGTATGGGATGAGTTTTTGGAGTTTCGATTGGATGGGGCCGTCCAGTGTGTTAGGTGTTTGGGTTGGAGAGAGAGTTGGGAGTGAGATTCGTGTTCGCATGGGCAGGTTTTTCACTTGTTCGCGAGTTTCTTGGGTGTTCGTTCTTGAAAGACGAATGTTCGGGGTTGGCTTGTCCATGGCGGATAGGGGGTGGACAGGGTTTTTGGCTCCGTTTTAAGAAAAACGGGCATTTCAGGTTATGAGCCCTGCCTGCGCTCACTCAACTGGGCCGAATCAAATCGTTGTCGTCGTTTGCCTTTCGTCGCTGTCGTTCATCCCCGTTGCGCTGTCGTTCGCGCTCATTCATCCCCCCCGTCATTATTGTGTGTCGCTCATCGTTGCCGTTCGCACCCCGTTATCATTCATCACTCCCTGTCGTCCACCTCGTTATCATCTGTCTGCCCTCGTTGATCGTTATCATTCGCGCTCATTGTCATTCGTCCGCCCTCGCTATCGTTTGATTTCCCCTCACTGTCGTTCGTCGATCCCCGTCGTTGTTTGCCGTCACCCCATTCCGTCGAAATCGCTTGTTTACCACTCGTTCCGTTCCCGCGCTGTCCCAAACTCATTCCCGCTGTCAGTGTCACGCCGCACCTTGCTGCTCACGCCGTTCATTGAGCTTACCTGGAAGAAGTTGTTGATTTGGAGAGGATATTGTTGGACTCATGGTTGATGATTTTGCACTTTAGTTGACTCACTCGTACCGCTTCCCTTGAGGAGGGCTGTTGGAATTGTTGGAATATGTAAGCGAAGGTACTCGTGCTAGGCCATTTGTAGTACATGAGTCATCTAGTTTATATAGCTGTCTACCTACAGTAGTCTAGAGTGTCGTTGTGTAACCTGAATACGAAATTCTACACATACATCCAAGGAGTTGAGCGAGTGCCGGCGGTCGAGATTTGTAGGCCGAGTTGGAAGCCCGACTCTCGAACCCGAGGTATGCATCGTAGGCATTATGAGTGTTGTCGATGACTTGAAAAGGATTAATGGGAAGGAGTACTGGCATATCTACTGGCATGTGTTAACGCGTAGCCGCAAGAACAATACCCATAAAGAAGAACCTTTCGATGTCATGGTCGTGTACAACATCTTTCAAGTGAAGGTGGTCGGACGACGTACTTATACCACATACGACACAACTGTAATCCTCAAACAATCAGTGATCTGTAGACTCAGGGTGTAAAGTGGCGGATTCCGACGAGGTCTGATACCTATCTGACCCATCACGCGAACAATGCCTCCACTGACGTCTGATCTTGGTCGGATCCATTACGCAGACACACGAGGCTAAAATCTGGAGTCGAGTATGATGCGGACGTAAGACCCATTGAAGTTGAGTACGTGTCCGAAAGTCACGACTAGTAGGCCAATAAACAAAAATTCCTTGTAATTTGGCAATGCGCACAGAGGTACAGTGATTTGTTCATGCCATACGCCCCCGCAATGTATCGGATGTGAGGTATACCTTCAAAGTAGCGCAGTATCGGAAGTCAAAATATTGTCAGATCCTCGGGTCCACATAGTTCGTCGATGTTGAGCTCCTGAACAACGACGGAAATTCGCTCGCCATTGTGTGATTTCATCTCCCGATCAACAGCAAACCGTGCTGCAAGTTCAAGGTCTAGCTTATCTTCCATAGCATCAACCACGAGCTTCCCTATGATAGGCAAGAACTGTCGAGAATGTCAGTTCTCGTTCTCGACGTACGGTCCGCTGCTTCACGAAGCGAAATGTACCAACGCATCCAGTCATCGCCGCGTGGTGCAAAGGTGGAAATAAAGGTAGCTGGTAAATAAATGCACCTTGAACGCATGCCCACTTCCACTTGTTGCTAGGAATAGTCCTGAATCGCCGGGATAGCGCCCAATAACCCAATCACCATCTGGAGAGTCGGTGTACCTGCTCAGATGATCAACATTACACCAAAAACATGATATCGCTTATGACAAATCAGAGTCAAGGAACGACGTAACAATCGAATGGTAAAATAGAAGCATGAACGCCTTCCGCTCGCCACACACATGACAAGTACTAAGCATATCCATAAATCCAATCATACAAGGAGACCCCCACTCCAAGTTTTCTCCATATCAGGAATATGGAGAAACTTCCCAGCATGCCATATCCAGAGACGATGGAGGTCATCACGAGTTGTAGGGGAACGCAAACTCACCAACACATCCTTGTCCCACTAAAAGGCTTTTCGGCAAGCGCAGGATATACACTTCGCAGCTGGACCCTCAGCTCTTTCAAAACTGACCGCGGTACTCGTAGGCCAACGTCTGGGTGAGAGACGATCGTGCGTGGTGTGGATATGGTGGATCCAGGAACTGTATGAGTGTGTCCGGCGGCGTGAATTGCAAGTTTGACAACATTGCGATGTGTCGGCTGAAAAATCAATTGTCAGTATTACCCTCGAGATAACAGGATAGAATTATGGAGTCGAACGAAGGATAGCCTGACGGACGGGTGAGAAAAAACCCACACGGTAGATTAGAAAGAACCACAAAACGGACATATAATACGTATCAACATCACAGTGCCATAATTCAAACGCTCACAGGATGTCAGGCATGATGAACTCCGGACATGACTGAGATTCATGATCGGATGCGGTCCGGCCATGACATGGCTACGACTAGAAAAGCCCCGAAGAAACGCTGAAGATGTTGTCTGTATCCACAAGATGCACGTGCGTTCTCCAGCTTCAAAGTGGCGGGGAAGCACATGTACTCGGAGGAAATGCCATATGTAACAAATATGAAAAGTTGTCCACTTGAAGGAAGGAGACTAGATAAAAACTCGGACAAAAGATAACTCACCGGAAACACATAGAAACCAGTTCTAAAATCGAGCACGACGGGTGTATTGCGATATTTCTCTGCCTCCTCGGAGGTCAGTTGAATCGTCGCGACACTTTGTCTTCCGAAATGATGTAAAACATATGCCGGACGGGAAAGCATCAGCATGCATCGTAAATGAGCGAAGCACGAAATTATCGCCTACCCTGTAGCCAGACACTTTCCCATCAACTTTAACGAAGGAAATGCGCTTGCAGTCCATGAACCGAGAGCGAGCACCACTACATCGGCCCCGTACTCAGAACCGTCGGCACAACGCACGCCTCTCGTTTGTCCGCATTCGTCTTTAGTTAGTTCTTGAACTGCCTTTCCAGGCAGGACTTTGACACCACATTTCTTCACATGCTCCATGAGGATGCTGACCGCACGTTCAGCCTCGGCCCAACCACCATCGTGGTTGATATAACTTGTGGAAGAGACATCCACCGATGCGAAAGTCCCTATTCTACCAGAATCATGGAACTCTGAGGGAAACTGGGCTCTGATGGATTCAGCGCTACCTAAACGCTTGACCTTTGCACCTTCCTTGAGATCGTTGTTGAATGACTGCTCAGTATATGCATCGCCCAAGTTGAGGATACCGCACCTATATTAGCTCTATAGCCGTCAGTTGCTCTCAGCGCAAAACGAGACAGACTCATGGTAACAACTTTGCCACATATCCTTGCGCCATTCTTGAATAGCCTGGCGCGCGAGTCGCGTGTATTCTAGGTCGCCATAACAAGAACGGACCACTTGCGAGGGGTAAGAAATTCGATGTCGCAGAGGCACTGTAAACAGAAAGCACCTTTATTCATATCAGTGCTCGCTGCATCGATCGCAGGCAGATGATCAGCACGATCGAGGACTATCAGATCAGTGTAGCCACGTTCGAGCAGATGGTAAGCGGTGGATAGGCCGAAAACACCTGCACCGACGATAACCACTGCGGGCTTCGAAGAGGAAGTCGGATTTAACATCAGGTGGAATCTGTATGTACTATGTAGTAGTGGTTGAATTAATTAATGACTCGGACACAGTGACGCTCAGCGCGCCAAAGTCCTGGTCTGCCTCAAGGCCTCCGAGCCAGTTTGGCTTACATAGCCAGCAGTCACTTGTCTCTTACTACCACCTCTTACAACTCCAAGTTACTCCATCAACGATCTGCTGCTCAGGCTCGATGCCCGTGTTAAGTCGGCAGTTACACATTTCAGATCACCGTCTACTATTGAATATTGCTAGTTTTATTAGTTTCTTCAAACTGGCGATATCCAACGGCAGGCCTTGTACTATTGGCATATATAATATAGTCGGGCAGCTCGCAGTCGTGAGTTCTTATCGATAACACCTGGATAACACTAATTCATGCGTTTGTCTTAAGCTGTACTTCATGTCAACAGGCTGGCTCTGGAATAGGTTTCAAACAGCGTGTACTATTGAATACTACATATAACTTAAAGCCCAAAAACATTACACTTGAGCTAAGGTTTGCTCTCGCTATGATCATCGACCATGTTTCATGATCGCCACTGCCTATTCGCTAAGTAGATATCCTACTGTCCGATGGTCACCTTGCAATCACTTGAAATAGTACTGGGCACCACTCCGTTGAACTCCCACTCACGCCTTACTCAGGAACATACTCGTCAACTGACGCGACTCCCCGCACCGCACATAATCTCAAGCCAGATAATAACGACGGTGAGACCGTATGACCGAACAACCTGATCACCCGACTTCGAATCGAATTTTAAAAGGAGTCGCCTTTGTTGCATCCTTAGTCCCTGAAACTAATTCCTCCCGCATATTCTCAGACATTTCGGATCTCCGTGGCTTTTGATTTAAATCTTTTAAGGAAGATGCGTCGATGAGGGACAGTTGACCCAATGGTGGGTTTATGGTGCACGAGTGCCAACACATGACGACGGTGAGTAACGGAATGCTTAACGTTGTAATCTCCAGGCTCCAGGCTCCCTGACTAGCAACAGACATCTTGGCTAATTTTTTTGGGGGACGGATCAAACAAGAAGAAATTTGATTTCTTCCAATCGTTACATCACCGCAGATCGTCGCCTCTCAATTGACCCCGCAGTATCTTTCAACTTTATCAAGGTGGAGACGACGTTGCGAAGGCACACTTCGAGAAATGTAATTGTCCCGAGTATCCTGCCATAACCCTGGGACTCGGAGAAAGACAAGACCTGAGAATGGATCATAAGAATGGAGCGTGTAACGGAACTTCGACGAAACACATCGACGTCAATTTGGAAGGCACGCTGAGTGGAGTATTATGATATGAGGGTGACACTATAACAGATGTCATGGGTCGCAGAAATCGGAGCATAACAAAGAATCGCTCCAAGACATATATGGCGCGACGACATAAACAAGATAGCGAACCCCGAAAGGCAAACAGAATAAACAGGGGTACGGGTCATGGAAGAGATCCGTCCGGCAGGCCGACCTTGTGGATTAGAGAGGGGCATATGGTGTCCGCGGGTGGCAACGAAACGCTGGCATGGATGTAGAGTGTGAGTAGGATATATGCGCCACATGCACCGTTACCCTTTGAGAAAATTCATCCCTTTACTTGAGTTCCCGACAAAGTAGCATCCAGAACGCACGTTGGTATTATTATTGCAGCCATGCATTGCAGTCTCAGCACCATCTGAACTGCCACAAATTGACACAATAAAATATGCAGAGAGATAGAGAGCAATGGAGATCCGTCCGACGGCTTGATCGAGCGTGTAATAACAATATTGGTGCACGCGTATCGTAGATTCGTACGTGCTAATGAGATTTAGATTTGGAGACGAAGAGAGCTAGATCCCATCAACTAAATTGAGTTGGACCAGGCTATCAGCATGACGAAATAAAACTTAAAGATCAGTGAGCACTCGGCCCATTAAGCATCTAGCTTCGATCGATGATGTATGACCATTTGAGCAGGGTTGTGCAGATAAGCTGCTCTGGAGTCGGCAGGAACCCAAATTGTTTATCGGTTGTTGTTCGTCTGGCAATCTGGGAAGGTTACGTCTAATATCGCAGGAGCCTCTTCGGTACCTTTTTAAAACTGGTGTCTCTATGCCTGTTCTGTCTTCGCGATGCAACAGCTTGGCGCCACCGACTCAACAATAAAAAATAAGCAAGATTAGCAGACTCCGAGTCAATCTGCTCAGCGCTCAACGCCAATGATCAAATATCCAAATTGCATGCACAAATTACTCTATTGGTTTACATGGGAATAATATGCCTGGCAGTGTAGGGCGCGAAACTGTATATGGTGGTAGTAATGCATGTACGTGCAAACCTGCAAGTAAGAATGATGTGATGAACGAAGACGCATCCTATGTATGTTAAAAAATAATAATGAAAGTGGAAGCAGGTGTGGAAGAGGAAGAATAAGTGGAAAGAGAGCTGTATCACCAAGTCCACTGGAAGGAACTTGATCCATATGCCAGAATACACAGCTGCTGGGGCTGGAAGTGGTGGAACCCATCCTATTGTGGGTTCTCAAGCGCACAGGAAGCCAGCCACGCAGGAAGAAGGCCTTCACAGCCCCACAATGCCCTCTACCATCCCTACCACAACCCGCCCGATCCGCCCATCCCTGATTGCCTCACAAATCACCGAAACACCATCTCCAATTGTCCCCTCACCGCCATCCACTCCCTCCTGCATCCCATACACATCACCTCTCACGTTCCCAGCCCCGTGCATACGCACGCCAAGCGTCACGCGTACGAATTCGTACAGGGCACGCGTCCGCGGCGCAAGGTACTTGCTTGCCGGAGCGGGACCACGCCACGCCACCTCGGACTCCTCAGCAGTGCTTGCACCACGAACAGCACGGGGTTGCACGCCCAGATACGCGCAGCGCAGCTCCGTCAACTTTTTCTCCAGCCGTACGGCAAGTGCTGTAATGAACGCTGGGAGTGCGCCTAGTTCTGCGCCTTCTACTGGGGAGGTTGATAGCGCCGTGACGAGCGGCACTACGCATGCGCCTGCGACTTTGTGCATCCGAACCTTTGTCTCGAGCGTGGTCGTGCGGTCGAGTGCTTCTTTCAGGGCCGGGATCAGAGCAGATACCAGAGAGGTGGCTGTGGTGTTGTCGGTGAGCGAAGGGAAAGCGTCAAGGAGGGACACGCGGATGAGCCTCGGGAGCGCTTCGTGTAGCTCCTCGCCGAGTGCGCGGAGGTCGAGTGCCTGGCAGATCACCATGAGGTGCGAGGCAGCTAGAAGGGTGGTCACTTCAAGTGCAGTGAGGGTGTACCGCGCCGAGATGAGCGCGAGGGAACTGTGGGATAAGGTTAGCCAAGATGAGGAAAGACAACAAAGAAAACACATACTTGACACTCTGGTTGTGCATCTCAGCGCTCACGTTCCCCACGCCCACATTCATTCCACCAAGTACATTCAACTCGCCCGTATACGAGGCAGCGGCGATATCCACACCCTATACCAATATTACCATCAGCTATCCCATCCACACACTGAAAATCACGCACCTTAAACCCAAAATCTAATCCGACCTCTCCTCCAGCCAAATTCGGGAACAAGCCCCTGTTCATGGCCGGGTTCACAATTTCGGTGAGCTGCACGAACATCAGCTTCCCGATGTGCGCGAGACTGAGGCGGACGTGGTCCATTGCGTTCGTGAGCGCGAGGGCTTGGAAGTTGCCAGCATGATGGATCTGTCCAGTCTGATTGTTGGACTCGGAAGGGGGCTCGATGAGGGGGTTATCTGTGGCTATGGGGAAAGGATGAGGATACGGAAGTGGAATGCGAAATGGGCAAAAACTTACTGGAGTTGACCTCAGTTGTCACTACATCCGCTGCATTTGCGAGGTCCTCGAATTGGGGGCCGAGCCATTGGGGGGCAGTGCGGAGGGAGTAACTACACAGGGGTTAGCGTTCTATACTGGTGTAAAAGTGAGGAGCAAGACTCACCGATCCTGCCTCAACACGCCGTCATCATCCTTAATTTTGACTTCTACCTCATGAGCACTTGCAAAGGAAGATCCATCGAGGAGAGAGTGGATGAGATTTGCGGAGTGAATCTACATCGAGTCACGAGGGGTAATTTACAAGTTTTTGCGGTGCGGAAATAGATATCCGTGTCATCAGAAGAAAAAAGGAACCAAACAAATGATCAGCGCTCTAAACTAACGGTTTTAAAAAATCTTGAAAAACGTACCTGTCCAATGTGTGGTCTTGCCTCGCCAACGAAGGGATCAAAGCTGCCTCTTGCGCCGAGCATCGCTTCAACAGACATGGCTGTCAGGACCTATAAATATGCGCAGACAAATCAGACTCATCCAAGGCGAAGAATAAATAACAACCCACCGCACCCAAGACACCCACGCCCCTCGCCCCTCTCACGACTAACGCGCTCACGGCTGCACTAAATGCAGTGCCATTGAGAATGCCCAGATGCTCCTTGCTTGAGAGCGGGAGTGGCGTAATGCCGGCAACCTGCAGTGCCTGCGGGGCAGGAAGGAGGGTGTATGACCTGTAGCCGTCTATTTTTGGGATGTCTATGGAAATGGGAAGGGTATCTACAGACGGGGGCAGGGGAGTGGAAGCAACGAAGGGAGATAAATCGGGTGATGAGCTTGGGGAAGAGGTTCCAGTTGAGAAAGGGGTTGAAGAGATGCTAGATACAGTGGAGGGGGGACTAGGTGAGGGAACCCACACCCTAACGGCTGGGTTTCCGATGAGTGTTGCGGCAATGTATGAGAGAGAAGACAAGTCTTGTGGGGAGTGAGTTATGAGCACTTCTCCAAAGAAGAAACATATGGCACACCTCCACTGGCGCTGACGCTGCCCCTCATTGGAACAACAGGAGTAACACCTTTGTTAAGAAGCTCTCCCATTTTCTCGACAAGTTCCCAACGGACACCACTGTGACCACGCATGAGACTGTTAGCACGGACAAGGAGAGCGGCACGAGTCCAAGGGGGTGGCATAGAAGTGTTGGTGAACGGGTCAGAGAGAGGTGCGGGGGAAGGGAAAGTATTGAGAGAAGAGAGGGTTGGAATAGCTGTAGGGACAGTTGGGAAAGTAGATGCAAAAGTGGGAAGAATGACACCGGCATGCTGGTGCTGGAGGAGGGCAGCACCGAGTGCAATAGGGTCATCTGTCCTTGTGTCTGCACTTCCACCGAAGCCAGTGCTGACACCGTAGACAGAAATGCCATCTGCTACTTTGCCCTCGATGACAGCACGAGAGGCCAAAGCTTTTGCTTTGATGTGTTCATTGTCAGTAAGCTGGAGTTTAGGAGCACTGGATTCAGAAGAGGAAGGTGGGTAGAGTGCGATGGCAGCAATTTGGGATAGGGATAGGGTTGAGCCTGTGAGTGTGATTGGAGATCCAGTACTGTTAAAGGGTAAGTGTGAGTACTACTCGGACCGCAGAAGTTGGTGGTGACTGACAGATAAGAGTCGAGCTCCTTGACGTCCTGAACGTATGAGGAGACGAGAGCTTGAGTAGTCATGACTAGAAGTAATGTAAATGTCTAGGAGGTAAAGCTAGGCGGGTTAAGTGAGTAAATCTCAAAAGTTTAGCATGCCTTTATACTGGTTTCGAGCGCTTTGATCCGTCCGAGTAGAGGTTGGTATTTTCCTTGTGAACAGGAAATCCTGCACTTCATCATAAAAGTTTTGACACAGCAGAATTTCGGTACGGACAAGATCGAGATCCGTTGAATTTAGTGACCCCTCAAAGGGGGGTCATCAAACGAGGGGGTTTCACGAAACAAACTAAATTTCAAAATCAGAATTTCTCCACCCACCATGGCCAACCACCCCGTCCTTTCCCCCTGGCCGTGCGGTAACTCAAACAAACGCAAGCTTCAGCTAATCCTCAAACCACCCTAACGGCTTTCACCTATGGTCCGAACGGCGAACTCCCTTCGTCTATTCTGAATTCTTCATATCGATGATAGGTCTTGGTTCCATTTCTATAAGCTTTTTGAGTACACTCTGTGACACTAAATCTCTATTTGTCCTCGCCATCTCATCCCAGGGTCATTTTTATCGTGATTCATCTTTCGCGACCGTGCGGGACGACATGTGTCGAATTTGATCCTCGCTATCTTGTCATGCCTTGCTTGCTTCTTATCAGTTTCTTCTATCTATTCTATTTACTACATTTATCACGCGAGAATAGCTTCCGTCGAGTTGTCCTCATACTCTCGTTAAAACTAAGTTGCTCCAATGTTCACGTATCTAGCACCCAATGCCATTCATCGCCTATCACCAGCGGAGACGCCGCCCTTCGCGCCCTCTCCCGCCGCCAATCGAAGTATTGTCCTCCAAAATCGATTCATGTACACATGCAGTAACTTGTGTGCTGAGTCCTCCATAACCTATATTCACCGTTCAATTAGTTCTAACGCGTTGCGACTCACTAAGTTTTACTTTCTTCGAAGCTCTCAGGCTGTCTCCGCTAGCTAGTCTCCAACATTCGGCTCGCCTCTGTGGGCCCGAGCCGTCCCGACATAGCTCCCCCGACGAGTGCTTCTATATCAAATGCTCTCTCACGGATCTAGCTTGATGTATACAATAAGTTCAAGGACAGTCTGTTCCCTTCAATGTTCATGTTCAACAGCTCGACTCCGTCAGTTCATCATTGGCAAAGACCGTAAGTTTAGCCATAGTCTGGCGTTACCGCGATTTTCTAGAAATCGCCACACCATTCCAACTTTCACTGGCCGATACGCCACTCCTAACTGGAAGCACTCTGGATCATATCCGCTAATATGCCCCTGACATATTGCACTACCAAGCGGCGGATGTTGGCTATATAATTCCGTTATGTATGTCATTTAGTACATAACCTTCAGTCGTGGGAATACCACCCCATGATGCGTGTGAAGGTTCTGGCTTTGTGGCGGACAGGTCAAAACATAAATAACGAGTAATACTTATGTAATTTATAGCTCCCCGTGTTTGAATAACACCGACGCCGTCTCATGAAAAACACCGCACTCTATCGCGTTGACCCATGACGCCAGACTACAAGGACTTACAAAAGTTTACCGGCACCGCAAGGTTTCCACCCGCACTTGGTGCACAGGAAGGTTGCTTAATCTTAATTACAAAGGCGCGTCGCTACCACTTTCGTGGAGTTGGCGCTTGGCTAATACCAATCAGGCCAACACGTGGCTGGAATCGTTCCTAGGTCTTGTCTACGCAGCGCCTTAATGAACACTGGAACGTCACAACGTTTATCATGTACCTAGCTGTGGTTCGAATAGTCATGATATGAACACAGCAAGTCACTTGACTTGGACTCAACGTCATCGTCATCATTATCCACCGACGCCATTGAATATGACTCACCTTAACATCTTCACATCATTCAAGTACTCGACATCGCTGCATCCTTGCATTTGCAATATTAAACCAAGGAACTTCGCATCTGTGCGTCCTCTCAACCTCAATTACACCGGCCACTGAACGCTGCGGATGACGGGGTGCGACATCAGGCCTCAGGGTCATCAGGATCCTTGGGCATTTCCCGCACATCGCAGTAGTAGTACCCACGACCGCCCATACCATGATTTGAGGCAGGAGTACTACTATACGAGCGAGCTTTTCATGTATCACCGTATTTTGGAGCCTCAACGAGTCAAACTGCTGTCCCGTCGCTTAGATACCGGAACACCTCATCAAAGGTCTAGTGCCTTTGAACTTTGGATGCCGGAGTAGTAGCCACTTTGTCAACGTGGTATTTTTACTGGTCCGGGGCGATTTTATCATGAAGTTTGGGTCGGTACTTCTCAGTACACACACTGTACCTTGACATCTTGCGCAATAATTAACTCGCGGCTTCGTCATTACTGGATTCGCTCAACCTATAGTCATTTCTAGTACATGCGTTTGAGCTAGAAGGAGCAATGCATGATTTCGAAACACTACCTCCTCGTATCTCCGCGATCACAGACCACTGCTTGCCACTGCCTTACGCCACTATTTTTGCGAAATCTTCTCTTTTTCTCTCGGTGGACGCCACTGACCGAGAAAAACAAAGAATACCCTGACCATGTGTGCTCTCTGTCCTTACGCAGAACAAGGCGCCTCGTTCCTCAACCTGCACGTCTCTGCATTGCCTTGCACGTTCAAGTACAGGGCCGGGTAGATGACGGACCGTAGGCGTCTATCTGATTATCAATACGCGATCCCCTGAACCGCGTTCCGTCGACATCGCCACTGTGTTCCGCGGTGCATTCTCCGCCCGTTCGCATCGCGTTTGATGTATTCGTTACACATGTTCTCAACGTTTGTTGTGCATAGTATAGGCGGCAAAATTCATTTTAGTCGGTGACCCCCCATCTCTTTCAAATATTCATTTGATGTCTCGTTTTTATTTTGAATTTCTTCTTTTTCTTTCCCGCTAGGTGCCTGTGGGAATTTGATGTCGCAAGATAGATTGCAGGTTATTTAAAGTCAATGCTGAGGTTCGTACGTACGTACGTATGTATCCACGCTGTTTACGCTGATCGTCCGTGGCCGCCATTTTCCCTCTGCTATTGGCTTCTACTGGGAACGCGTAGGACCGGCGGGTTTGTTCGCATGCACCATATATGTTTAAGCTAATCATCATCCGCTGGAAGCTGCCAGTGCTTCTGCGATACGTGGAGCCATTCCCGCAACCATTGATGGTTACATAGTGGGTTTTTGGCTTGGCTTCCATCTTCATTCCACCGAGACTCTTGCCAGAAATATGATACGTGATAAGATGTTTCCCCATGCTTCGTTCTGGGGTTCGATAGAAACACTCTGGTATGTAATGACTAATCTTGTAATGTATCGCTTGTTATTTCGCGACTTCTTCTTTTCTGGTATTGCTGTCAGATGTTTTTTCTGCATGACCACGATATGTCCACCGTGACAGTGGCGTGGTTTCTTCCGGCCCTCTGCGCGTTCTTACCATCGATGGCTGGTATTATTCTCGACAGTCGTTCTGACAGACGTATACTATGTGACATCGAGCTCGGTCGACTGGTGCCCTGCGACTTGTACTGTATCTCCGTTCTTGCGTCCCGCAGAAGCTGACATTGAGTAATTGGTTATAATTGAATATTTCACTTCGGAGGTGTGTCTCATTTCATTGGACTCGGTGGTTGCTTACCTCTTGTTTCAATAGGCCCGCTGGCGCCATCTTATGCCCCACAAAACCGCCCCGTTCTTGAATTCTCTTCGCTGGCAGCGATGGTCTCTGATGATAATCCTGCTGCAGCTGCGTTTCGGTATGAACCCTACCAAGTAAATTATAGCGATGAACCGAAGGGGAAAGGCAAAGATGGATTTCATGCGTGGCAAAGGTGAATGTCTTTTCCAAATATTTGTATTTGTATTTGGCTCAATCACCGCCGTGCAATAGCTGTCTTCTGTCGACACTCAATGAGGTAAGTATTAAGTCCACCTTGACAATGTCACAATCTAATTTTATAAACTGCTGAAAATGACAAGGTAGTGTGAGCCGCAGGACTCGCGCCATAAATCTTTTACCTCTCTCTACAAGAGTTCTGGCACAATTACGGTACGGTCAAATAGTACTCCAACTCAGGGGCCACGCTCGGATTCATTTTTTTACCTACCAGGATCGATCCGTCCGTTCCCTATTCGCTGACTTACCTGCTTCACGACGGCCACACAAATATGGGTGAGGCTTCATGTCAACAATTTCAAAGAGCATGCAAATGTTATTCCCGAATCCCAATGCGAAGTTCGCACGAAGTGTCGCTGATCAGCGTGATGAATAGGCACTTGTGTACTGAGTAACTGGGTATTGACATTCCAAGCTTATTATCAAACAGCAAAGCTATGCATCATAATGGCGATGACTGCGTAGGCGAACGAAAAACTTACATCAGTTCCTGACGAAAAAAAAGGTACTGGACATATGCCAAGTGACTCGATGTGTCTGTCATGAGTGGGAGACTCTATGCCCGACTCTGCTCAACTTGGCGCATTTTGAATGCGCTCCGGTGATCCGCACCGTGTCTCTTCACCCAAAAGACCGCACGAATATCAAACTATATCAAGATGTCAAATGGTATATCTATGCAAGTTATAAAATAATATGTTAGGAGTCGTATTTAATCTATATCAGGTACAGAAGAAGCAAGTACAGCGAAAGAAACCAGATATCATGATAGTGAAACAACGGTGAGGGCTTCAAGTCATATGTACAAGCGAGTCCCTAGTGAACGGTGTTGCCCTTGCTGACAGAAAGCCAACGAGGTATAGTAGTGCCCTGACTCTCCACACTGCAGGTGTTTTCAAGCTCGAGCTTGTTCTCCGTCTCCGTGAGCCAGGCCTCTCCGCGAGTAAACATGTCCCTGTCAGGGAACACTTCGAGGATCTCGCAGAGGAAACCTTCCGTCTCAAGCGTGTACGTTCTGCGAAGTTCTCGCTTGCCATCCACCATCTGTGTTTGGGCATCAAGAAGGGTAAATCGTGCGCTGCGGTGCATCTTGCGGAATGTTTGGCCGATGGGGTACTTCTCGTCTAGAAATAGACGTTCGGGGTCGGGATTTGTGATGGTAACGTTCGATGTGGCAATGCACACTACTCGGGAAGCACACACGAGATGTACTTGGCGTGACTGAGTTATGGGATGCTCGAGAGATGCTGGTTTCAGCCGTGGAGAGCCATTGGCGTAGATGAGCTCGATAAATATTGGCCGAGCAAAAAATGAGCTATGAATGACCAGAAATTTGTTAGCAAACATCATCGCAACTGAGAAAACTTCCCGTACCTCAGAAGCCGCTGTAAATCACCTTGAGCAGCAAGCATGATGCGTTCTAAGCCAGTGGTGTCTTCAGGTATGCATGTTAACTGTAAGGTCGAGCTTCAGATACGTTCCAGAGCGCATGGAACATCATTGCTACCTCTACGCTGGTGGAGTTACAGTTAAATGAGTCCTTGCTGACCATGACGGCGTGTTGTACAGCAGTGGATGAACAGAAGGTGATTGACTCAATTAAGGATGCAAGGCTTTTAAAGGCTCTCGGACTCCCACAGTGACACGGAAAGCGACGAAATTGAAGAAATTCTGCGGTGCGACCTGAATTTATGTCTTCCGGAAGGATCAGGCAGTGCCATATTCAGTTTAAGCGAGGAAGTCTTAACATAAGCAAATCGATCTATGTTACTCGGGCGCGATTTGTTTATCAATGTCGTTATACGCGAGTCCATGAGAACCACTTACGTTCCGCTTGATATGAACGCACCTCAGACATATTAACACGTCCAGGAATATCGCTTAGCTAACCCCTGGACAAGGCTGGACAAGTTATAACCCTTCTTTGCGGTTGCCTTCGCGGTGTGTTGTGATTGGTGGGTAAGCATTACGATCTCCGACGGTCTTTGACCGACATCATGATCCTACAGTCGCGCCAAAGCTGTCAACTCGGAATCTTTGACTCTAACTTCGTACCTCACCTCGACAGATCCTGGGACATGAACCTGAAGGGGTGTATTTGCAGGAACAGAAGGAAGGGGGACATGTTCGAAGCTTACAGGCGCATGCTGACTCCAAGTGCATCACAGTCGGAGGCGATTTCGGTTCCAAAACACAGCCTGCCATGTCACCCACCGGCGTATCGTATAGCCATCCAGTCGAAATTTGAATCACTGGAGATCCCGCCTCTTTTGGTTAGCAACTGCAAGAGACAGTAATAAGACTCGAATCTGACAGCTCTAGTAGTGCCTCTAGGTGACCAATTCGCTAGAAATTATTATGTGACCAGCCTGCAGTTCATGCCCATCGCTTATTTCGTTGGACGCCATACTTCTAGTTCAATGCCTTCGCTCGTTTGCTCCTATACAATGATTTAATCATCCTACTCTGTAAGATTATTTTGTCTTTTCGATTGCCAGCGGCATACTCATCGCACCCTCGGTGTTCGTCATCTCGTCCTCTTCGGATCCGTTGTCGGCAAGATGTACTTTCATTGTCAAGAATGTGAGCTGCTTCTAGAAATACTGACATTAAACAAGGGTGATGATGAGGCGTATATAGCAGCCAGTCAGATTGGCTTTAAGGGTGTGGTATCGATTGGTCTCGCTAGAACCGCACGTACCAAATTTATGGGCGTTCATTAGACGTCTACATACCGGCCTACTACCTCACCGGACGGACCTACGACGTTGCCTATCGGCGATCCGAACAGGCCATGCTGGCATGTCCTCAGAAGTTTCGGTTTAACGGTTATCTCGCTCTTCGAGAGCAAGAAATGCCTATCTGATTTACGAGGCGGTCTGATTAATATGTGAGCACGTCATTCAATCCTCTGGATAACAAATTTGCCGTTCTATATACGCTGACCCCTGAACTTCGAATTCATAATAATGATTCTAACAGAATTGTTGTAGGTCATCATGAAACGCTTCTTGGAACTGCAGAACCGTCCATCTGGAGTTATGTAAATGGCCGATCAAAGAGTTCTCGTCGAGTGACAGCCCTGTCTCTTTTCTTGTTCTCGACTGCTAATCAATCCACAGCTCCAGGAAATCATTCTTGTGGATCTCAGTACACGTTTGTCCCATGGTATCAGTACTGGTTACCACTCACTCACTCGGTCAACCAGTCACTCGGGCATTTTGCAATACCTACTCAAATACAAATCATCGCGCACATTCCCAAAGTACTAAGAAATCGGGTTTAACCGAGAGGTACCACATGAGCCTACTATTCTAAGTATTCCGACGTCCTCTTTAAGTTTCTCCGTATTCACAAAAGACCTTTCTCCACCACCTTGAACAACACGTAGTCGTTTATCGACAAGGATTTGATCCGTTGTGTCGTGTGGGGTTGCGTCATCCTTTGGTCGTTCGCCAGAGCGAGACCTCTTTCACGAGGTTGTAACCATTACTATACTACGGAAAGTTGCTTACCATTATCGAGTTCTAAATCGGTGTGTCCGGGCAGTCGGATATTGTTGTTGTTGGCATTTATGGCTGTCTCATGCCATGAGCCTGGTGATGCGCCACAGAAATCCAGACCGCATCACCCCCATTGTTGATCAATGATCATGAAATGGACCCGTAATGAAATGGCGATAAGGTCGAGACACAACCAGTGCGTTATTTCCCTACACTTCGTCGGATATCTCATCGCAATGCCGTGTACGATAGTCATCTCTAATTGCCATGATTGCACTGAATTGAACAATATCAGAGACTTCTGTAACTTACTACTCCGAATCTCGTCATTCTCTGCCGCCCCCACATTAATTATCATTCAGGATTCCCCCAAGTGAGTGCTTGGCCACTCCTCGCTCGTGAGAACATCTTTACTGCGAGCACCGCTGCCATTGTGGAGCGCGCTGTCTCCGCAATCGCGACTATGACAGTGCTATCGCAGCCGTACACGAGATTCGGGTGCTTTCCAGACTCCGTGAACTGAGTGACCGCTATGTGACACTATGTGACTGCGATTAGAAGGAACAACTATCTACAAGGTGTGGGTAAGGGAGACTATGTGATTGTCAGTGTCGAGTAGTTAATTAAGTGCGGCACAGTTTAAAATCGAGCCTGATGTTTTGGAGGTAATCATTACTGAATTCAAACGTGAGACGCACTTTGACAATAGCTCCCATTTCTTGCTATGGGGGTATGCTGAATCTTGAGAGGTTTGCTGGCATCTATCTACCTTTGCCACCATACGGTGTACGGGGACTAGCCCTACTGCTTGAGCACTTCAAAGACCTGTTAATGCAACTGAAGAATCGTGAGGCTGTACGAAGCTTTAGCATTTACGCCAGCGATGAAAGACTCTAGATTTGACCATCTTATACATATCTCGTGAAAAATGAAAACAAAGAAACTTTCAAACGCGAGGGTATATGGCTTCTAATTAAAGTACAAGTAGATGCGATGGATTACTTATACACGTGCGGTAATACAACGAGAAATTTCCAAGTAGTGTTATTCAATGAACAGCATTCCCTTTGCGCACAGACAGCCACTCAGGCTTTGTGTCCGTAGAGCTAGCGCAAGTGGTTTCCAAGTCGTCCATCAACCATGCCTCGCCACGGACGAACATGTCTCTGTCCGGAAATACTTCCAAGATTTCTGCAACGAAGCCCTCGGTTTCTAGCTTATACGTCCTCCGAAGCTCACGCTTTCCATCAGTTGCCCTTGTCTCTACATTGAGGAGACTGAACTTTGGGTGGCGGCGGAGCTGTCGGAAAGTCTGCCCAATGGGGAACTTTTCATCAAGAAATAGGCGTTCGCAGTCGGGAGATGTGATGGTAACGGTAGATGTCGCGATACAGACGATGCGTGACGCGCACACGAGATGCACCTGTCGTGACTGCGATATGGGGTGGTTTGGAGATGCTGGGGAAAAACGGGAAGAACAATGTGCGTAGATGAGTTCGATGAAGATGGGGCGGGCAAAATATGAGCTGGAGAGGAGATAAATCAATGTCTGACTTAGTCAATGGAAGGCAACGAATATTCACCTCAGCAATCTCTGTAAATCACCTTGCGCCGCAAGCATTATGCGCTCCAAGCCAGTAGTATCATCTGGAACACAAGCCAACTTTTTCCCATTCTTTCAGCTTAGGACAGCCGGAATGGAAATAGGAAACCACACACCTCGACGTTGGTGGATGCAGTGCTATACGAATCAATGGCAAGCATGGTTGACTGTGGAAAGCTAACAACAATATTAGGTTCTGGACGAACTGTTGAAGTTCTGGTGGTCTTCAGTCTGTTTTCGAGGAAAGAAAGTTGAAAGCGGAAAGGCTCTTGGTATTTAACATTCGACAGCGGGGAAGAACGCAACAATTGACAACTATCAATTGATGTTCCGCCCGGTATCTACGCTCGCACGCGCAGCTGGTGTACAACCAACCAAACCAAGCACAACCTGAAGTTGTTCAGCGGTTCACATACTCACAGATTGACGTCTTCGAAAGCGGACACCATTCGCCAATATAAGCAACTATCTTATCTGATGGCAATAGACACCGACATACCATTTATGGAGTTGTGATAGATATTTCAAGAGGTTAAGTGTCAAGCCGCGGACCGAAGTTGTTGACTTCACAAGAGTCGCGGTCGCACGCATGTTATAGGATACAGAAGAAACTACGCCACTTGGTCGATCGTCATCCCTAGAGTGACCGCGCGTCCCGAGAGCCCCGATAATTCCTACAGAACCCCTGTCAGCGGTTACCGTGACCTGGGCTTAACCCAAAATGAAATTGGGTGTCTATCTGGACTATGCCCCGGCTTGGGGTCATGAAAAATGTCAAAGGATAGAGTAGCTCGGCGTCTAGTAGACGAGTGAAAGGGATGCGACACTCCAGCCCGGGAAAAAGTTGCCTCCGTAATGATAGAGTGGATTGTCTTTCACATGGCTAAGGTCAAGTCTTGGAGTCAAATTGGGTGCGGAAAAAAAAGAACGGTGGAAGGAAGGAAAATGAAGTGACAGCTGAAGAATGGCCCCGCGGTAAGTATAATAATAACAGGGAGAAACAATCCAGAGATGTGACTGGGAGACTGGCCAGAGACAGGAGACATTTCAAATCAACAATGATGACACCATCAGTGAATGCCCACAAAGATACAGATCCCTGAAACGCATAATTGACATTATACCGTAACTTCATAACAAGCTCGAACATACCACCCGCAGATTGCAGACATGCATATGTCAAGTAGCCACTGTGATTGCAACTACCTCGAGCACAGTGGGTGAATTGGGGTGGGGTCTGGTTGCTGTCGAAGTTCAAACCAAGCCAACCATCCATCTGGACTAGTCCCGTAGTCATCCTTGTGCAGGAATGTCGAGCAGGCCTGGCACTGCCAGGAAAACTAATTTGGCCATACCTAAAGAACTCGAAGTGCATGTATCTATCCCTCAATGGTAGAGGCCGAAGTTATATAGAGAGAGTTGAGCTGTTGTCGCTGCTGGTGTGGTGCGCGGTGCGCACCGGCTGTCTCAGAGGGTTTTGCTGACTCAGCAATACGCATCGTCTTGGGGCCCAGTGCACAACAACCGATTTTATGTAACTCCTTGAAAAGTGGACAGAGGTCGATCTAAAAGTTGATATAAAGTAAAACATGGCAAGTGCACTTTACAACTCGTGAGCTTCCCTTGTTAATGACGAATATAATTAGGGAAGGGCAAAGAAGACCAGAAAGTTTGCCGCCGTTAAACGCCTCTTGAACCCCAATGATGCGAGATTGTGCGTTGCCTGAGCGCCAAGTTCGCTTTTCACTGAATGCTTTAATGCAGAAAAGAGAATCAACTGAAGCAGAAAAGAAAGGAAGAGGAGGAGAAAGCCAAGGCGGTTCGTCGGGTGTGAGTTTTCATTGATTGATTGAATATGCGACCCATTATCAACATTTGCATTTCAGACCACAGGTAGCATCGTCTATGTTCCTTGCCCACAATACCGAACTCGTACCACCATATCGAGTTTTGATCGACACAAATTTCATAAACTTCAGCCTACAGAATAAACTCGAACTTGTCAGTGCCATGATGGATTGTTTGTATGCAAAGTGTATGTCGTCCTGTTGCAAATGTCAGGCACCTACTTACATCAATATTGGCAGGCATACCTTGTGTCACGGACTGCGTTATGGCTGAATTAGAGAAACTCGGTCACCGATATCGCGTAGCACTGCGGTGAGTTAAATTTTTTGTTACACTATCGGCGTACTCATTTAAATATTTCATCAGTGTTGCTCGAGACCCACGGTTCGAGCGATTAAACTGCAGTCACACCGGAACATACGCAGATGACTGCTTGGTGCAGCGCGTTACTGCTCACAAGTGCTATATTGTCGCTACTTGTGATCGAGAACTCCGGAGACGTGTACGGCAGATTCCTGGTGTGCCATTAATGTATATCGTCAGCAGGCGCTATGCCATTGAACGACTCCCTGATCAAGGGGCTCCTGGTTCATGATGTTAAAGACCCAAAATTACATATACAGCTACCTTATTAATGATGAAAAATGCTGCTGCTGCACTTTGTATGCCATGCGTATGTGCCCCCCTGTTACACTTGTGTATATCGATAAATCGACCGCTCTGCATACATATACCTGTTCCACACAACCAATATCAGTCAGGAACCTGATCGATATTTCGAGACGACCTTGTCTGTAGCATAGACAGAGTTCATTACATCCGAATACTCGGGTTTCGAAATGCCGTCTTCTTTCCGATCCTTATCTTTGCAATGAATGAAAAAGGCTACATGCTTGTAATCACGGAGTCTTGTTATGGTGCCGACATGTCTTGTTCGTTTTTATATTCTGTTGCAAACTTACTGACACCGCTTTGCTTTTTCGCTGGAAACTCCTCAAAAACTCAGTTTCGGTGCGGACACTGCGTTTCAAATTCCATTTACAGCCCCAAGCTTCCACAGGGCACCTTATTATTGGGGTGCCCAGAGTCATATTAATGCGATGTTTGCATGTGCACCGTGCGTGAATCATCGCTGAATGTACTATAAGCCGTGACTCCGCTAATTATAAGCCTTGATAAAGTCCATGTACCGGATTCTTGGGTCATAGAAGAAGGAAGATAAGTCGTTCATTCTAATAATCCCCGACCGGAATTTGATCACTCGACATACTCTTCCTAATTAAGCACAGGAAAGCACAGGTTCTACAGGCATACGCTGTGAGCAAATCGACGTTTCGAGCGTGGAAAGACGAGCATCCTCGATGTTGAGTTGAAGACTAGGAAACTTAATCAAAACCCTATTCTCGCGGTGCGTCGAGCATGTGAACACTGAGCGTTTTGTTTTCTCCGGTAATCCAGGTCATAACTAATCCAGATTAAGAGGTTGCATTGCCTTTATGCGATGAGTCCGGACTTTTGCTATGTTGGAATCAAGGACACTTGTCTCATAAACGTTTGCATTATTGATATTTTCTTCTATGATAAGCTCCATACGATAGAAATCATCCATCGAGGAAGCTCCTGTGTGGGACTCTTCACTTCCTTCCAGCTCTTCTTCAGTTCCAACAGGTCGGTACGGGCTGACCCACCAAATTGCAGATTGTGTGCCCATCATTCGATTTCCCGCGGAGCTGAAGTCACTCCACATCGTTCGGACCGTGGGCACACATCTTTGTTTCATGCGGTGTGAGGATCATGGATGGATGCTATGTTGCAAGGTAATCGCTCTGCCTGATGTGCCAACTGAGTATCATTCCACGGAGCAACGAACGAGTGCAGTGTAGAACAAGGCTCTACACATGCCCCGTGGGCAAACTCTATTGCACAACCCAAGGTGTAAATAACCTGGTGCGTAGCGATGTAAATCACCGAGGCCATCATGCAGGCGGCCATGATTTAGTCTCCCCGGGCCCTAGCTACAATATACTTAGAAGGAAGACTCGTTCCTGATGTAGTATGGTCAGGGAATAAACATCCTGAAGATAACTGTAACTTCTTATGCCTACCTCTCTCACAGCCCTCAGTTGTGGCTCAATGTAGTACAGTCTTCTCACTGGCAACGTCTGATCAGTAAATATATATGATGACCTATGGTTGGTCAAAAAGGTGAAGTTATCACAACCGAGGGGGGATCATGTGCATTGATCATGATGAATGCAAGTTACCCTTTTTCTGTTTCTAACCAAGTGGCTTCCAGAGGTAGTGAATTTCTGACTGCAAAAGTCTCTAACATCATATTGTCATGTACGTCCTGAGCCATATCGGTGAGCTTTCCAAAAGACTCAGATCTGAATATTGAATCTTTATATTTGCGGTAGTATGAGGTCACTTGGCACAATGCAATTTGAAGGTCACTTTTGAGGTGAGCGTCGCTGAGTTCAAATTGCCCACACTCCACAATAGTCCACAATGATTGTTGTATAGCTCGTGACTGCTCGTGACAAGGCGCGTCTCAAAACCTTTTTTCTTCTTCATTGGATTTTGAAGTGGTCGACTTTGGTCTCGCGATTCTGTCCTCGACACAGATAACTGACGAAAATAATGTCGACTAGCTGGCGGTCGCCATTTCCCACCCTGCCTGTACCACATACTACTCCAGTTACCACCCATCCAAAGTCACTCAGACGACCTATTCACAATCCGTACGACAAATTCACCAAACCAGAGTTTGACGAATGGATTAGTGGCATTACCGGCGCTCTGCGCAGAGCACTTGGTGAGGAAACCGAAGAGGATGTTGCTCTTGACGAACACCAGTCAGAGGATGTTTACGCTATCGCCGAGGAAACTTTTCAGGATCAGTCTTTCGAAGACTCCTTTGCTGATATTCAGAGCAGACGCGCCAAAGGAAAGGCCAAAGATCCGCGAGAAGGCCCTGGACTTGGTGCTCAGCAGAATCCGATTGAATTGCCCTCGGACTCCGGGTCTGGTTCTGAGGTTGAGAGCGACGAATATGACGATGAATCGGTACAGGGTGAGGAAAGATGTGGAGACTATGCTGAGAGGGAGGAAGAGGGCTTTGATGTCGATATGGAACTTGGTGTTTATAACAGTCATAACCAAGCCGGGCACTGGACCTTGAATGGCCGCCACGACCCAGTCGTTCCTGAAGTCGACAACGATGCGGTGGAGGAAATATATTCTAGGGAGGAGAGTCCAGATATCATTGAAATTGGCTCAGACGGAGAGGAAGATGGTCGAGCTTCTGTACACGGAGCGGGATACAGTGCTACACAGTATGACCGGTCTCCACAACTACCTCCTGAAGAGGTGGAAGATGAACTAGGTTCCGCTGATGCCGCCGTAAATGAAGAGGACAGCCAACTCGACGCCGAAGTCAAAGGTAGTGATCCTTTAACGAACCAACACAATGTATGTGCTAATTAGCCTTTCTAATTAAGACTTCCCTCCATCTACGCAGCGCCAACCGTCTCCGCCTCTTGACCTTCCTGATCCATGGCAGGGTCCACGTATGTACGCCGAGGACTTCTATGCTGGTGGTGATTTTAGTGCGCAAGTTATGCTGGACGGCGTCTCCCCGTCTAGTCTTACCCCTGTGCATGACGCGCATGCCGATACATATTTCTCTCACAATGTCCAAGATGACGAGTCTCCCAAAAGGGCGTCCGGGACAAAACCTTTTGTAGTCAACGTAGACGTGGTCGACGACGCACTGCCTGATTCGAGCCCCCCACCATCCTCTCCTATCGAGGAGCGCTCCAGTCATCACCACGCAGATGATTACCAGCTCTCGAGTGTACAAAGCACGCGCCAAGAGCCTGACGATATTCTTGACCATTTATATCGAGACGTGGTCCAGATGTCCCAAGATGAGCAGCAAAGTTTGTCCCTGCACCAAATTTCGCATCATTATTTCACTGAACTTTCTTATTTAGTGATATTAAACTCGTCATTCGGTGAATTTCATAGCAGTACAACGTCTATTTCCCAGGCCCACACCCAATCCATTGAACACCTTGACTGGAATTGGCCTCCTGCGTTCACGCAAGGAAAATTTGCTAGCAGAGCTGGACACCTGGAAACTTCTCCCTCTAGGGTGGGGAGTGACGACGTTGAAGAAGTGCATAATGAGGACATCATCGATGTTGACGCGGAACTTAACGAAGAAGAGGACGGAAGCGATGACTTTCCTGAAGGTCCCATTCCACTAGGAACGAGTGACCTTGTGTATGATGACGACGTTCTCCAAAGAGGACAGGATGAACATGGCAATGACAGGGACGGAGAAGATGAGGAACTTGTTGAGGGGGATGACATTCGGGCTCCGGATGATAGTCGATTCCCCCTTCCTGCGGAATTGCACCTGAGTGCTGATGACCGTGCGGCGATGGAGAGTTTCTTCCATCTTCTCAATTCTAGAGAGGTATCGCCGCTCAACGTGATCGAACATGTGGACGTGGCAGACGTTAGCGGCATAGCAACCGACCCTGTTGGGGGGGACGTGACGCATTCGCAGAGCATTGAGGAAGCCGGTCGGTGATTTCATAGATCGTCCCAAACCTCATAACTGAATGCTGCTGTAACAGGTGATAAATATCTCCTCGCAATTCCATCGGAGGAATCGGAGTCAGTGGATGAGGAATCACTGGCGGCGTATCCGGCTGAGTCCGCCTCGATTGAACGAATAAAAGCACATGCCGCTGAAATCCAGGATCAACTTCAGACCATAGCCTCACAGGATGTTGACGAGTTGTCTCTTCCTTTTGTCGCACCTATCTCCGCACTCGGTGACACCCCGGTCCTTACTGAGGAACAACCTGACATGCCTAGCACTGAGCCCATTTGCATAGTTGTGGAGATGGAGGTTGCTGCCCCCGTTTCGCGTGGGGTGAGCGAAGGGATTGAAGTAGCATCTTTCTCTGGGGAAGTGCCTGATCTCGATGATGACTGTGTAGTCCAGGAGCCTCCTGCTATGGAAGCCTCGGTGGTGGGTTCTAACATTAAAATATTTTCCTTTTTTGAACTGTGTATACTCCATAGGAGCCAGAGGATGAAGCAGACATCGCAGTCGACGTGCTAACGGAGACTGTTCCTGTGACACCGAAGTCTGCACCTGCAGAACTATTCTCATCTGACAATCACAATACCTCGCCCTTCCCTATGCCCATTTTTGGCGATCCTTCTGCATTAGACCCTATCATCTCTGAGACCAAGCATCCACAACAGACTCCTCCGCGTTTGGTCAACCTCCCAGGCACCCCGCGCATCATACTCAGCCCCCACCCAACACCATGCCAACCTACGCCAGTCTCAGTATCCGTATCTACGTCAATGTTGCATGCCTTTTCTCGCCGAGCATCACCATTCGAAGGCAGCAGTGGTCCAAGTGGTCTTTTCACGCCTAGGGAGGGCGAGCTGACTAGCGTGAACACGGGTGATGCGGTTGGAACACCTTCTCCCCCTCATGCGGGAGTGCCGCCATTGTCTGCTGGTGATGTTTTAGCCTCCGTTGCGACTGCTCTAGCTGAAGAACGACGAGCTGAAATTGACACACCTATGATCGATGCTCCCAAAAACATGTCGGTTGGAATATCCACTGGTGGCTACCCAGATGGTACCTCTGAACTCGCGGAAGACGCGCAGCTTGGTGCATGCCATCCTTCGTCTGCTGATGCAGACAATGAGAACGACCAACCACCATCGACGAAACCTGACACTGGACACCGTTCAGTAGAAGAAGACTCCATGGTTGCTTCGTCGAAATCTGTTCAGCAGGCGGTAAGCACCACACATACAGCTGTAGACGAAAGCGGTTCATCCGGCTGCGATCATCCCGAAGAGGCTCTAGCATCGGCTGGACCTGTTCTCGCAGAAGTCCCTGGTTTCACACACTCCTCCCCCCTACTCGGCTCTCAGTTAGACCAAGACCCTTTCCAATCGGTGAACCCTAATGACCAAGTTCCACCAGGATTCGTTGCTGAAGATGACAACAGGGGGGACGTCGTCCCCCAAAGTGGATTGTGCGTTATGAAACCCGAATATCACGATATCCACTTAACTGATTGACAGGGGAAACTTTACTCATGTCCCGGGAAGACCGCGCGAGTCTCCTAGTGTTGACGAACCCGAGAAGTCTCGTGCTGCTGATGATCATCAAGAATTTCAAACGAAGCCTTTGAAAAGGAAGAGGATGTCATCTGTACTATCCAGTCGTCTCACCCGTTCAATGTCAGGCAGGATCTCAGCTGGAAGTAAGAAATCTCAAGAGGGTCACAAAGCAGAGCGGGGAATGCCTGTTCGCAACCGGAAGCGGAAGCTTCTCGAAGATAGTGGCAGCGATGCGGGGTCAATAAGCTCTGGTGCTAGTACTGCTGTCAAAATGCTCCAATTCGCTAGCACTGATGGTTCGCGAGCGTCTTCTGTCGTGTCCACTGCACCAAGCGATTCCTCTTCGATCCAACACCCTCTTATTCCCCCGCCGTTCTTCCATGCACACGGCGTCAACCATCACCGCCACGGTTCAGCAGCAGCACCTCATGTGCCTGTTCAGACTCAGGTTCACTCCAAAACGGCATCCCCTGAACCTTCCCATGACCTCGAAGGCCGAAAAGGTTTCCCCTCTACCTCAACTCCCATTCGCACGCCATCTGTTCAACGCATTTCTGTATCTACAAGTTCACCTGTAACTCGCTCTAATTGTCGGTTCCATAAGATCAGCTTACCGAAAGAAGAGGGTGGGCCAAGAGTATGCTTTGTGGTACCTGGTTGCTCTCTTGGTGACAAAGAGTTGATGGACGAAGAGGAGATACTGGATCATGGCCCTGCAACTCACCAGGACTATTCCCGCTTGGCGGGCAATATCGAAGCCTTGGATTTCAATCCCTATCTCATCGGCATCTTGCGACAATTAGTCGGAGTGGACTTAATTCGAGAAAATGAGGTCTTCTACCTGCTCCAACCTGGGGAGGAAGCACATTACAAGAAGAAGGGTCGAAAATCAGCCGCGGGGTCGAAGCTGGCCTCATCCACTATGGCGCGGAGTGCTCCTACCTCGCCACAAGTTTCCGTGGCGTCCCGACGTTCACCCATGGCATCGATCTCGCGGGCACCCGTTTCCACTGCAGGATCAATGGCGACGTCATTTGGGTCGTCCTTATCTGAGGCACAATCATACAAACATTCATCTCTATTTTCCGCATCAGGTGAAGACTTGTCAGATGAAGAAGGCAGTGCTTCACCTAAATCAAAGCGTCGAAGGAAGGAGCCTATTTTTAATGAAGGAGCACTCGCAGAGGAAGAAGGGGGTACTGCTCCTCAAGATTCCGAATCGAAGGGTCCGCGGGTGTCGACCCGCATCCTCCATCGGAGTCGCAGCAAACGACAAGTTGGAGATTCAGCTGCGTACAAGCCTCAGCCAGAAGACGAAGATGACTCAGATGGCGGAGCAGATGGATTAGATAAGGATCGTCGCAAGACGAAAAAGAACAAAGGGAAAAAGCGGCCTCGTGTTGCAGATGAAGAGCAAAACTCGCAAGCAAAGAGACAGAAGCATAAGCAAGTCGCCGATGAATGAAAACATTTCGGTATAATTATGTTCATATCATATTTTTGTCCTCGTCACGCATGCATCTTCATTTGTATCTAGTATCTCCGTTCAATCGCATGTCCAGATCCTTTCAATGACCTCGAGCCTTGAGGCTGGCTAAGTGGGACGAATGCGGGGCTGCGATCATACTTTCTGCTTCTCGTCCACGTTGACAACCTGTCCCTCGATCTGGTCCTCCGACTCGCAGGCAGTTGTTTCCGAAGGAAGTGTATCGCCAACACATGTTCGTGCCGAATCGACTTCTGATGAGCGCTCCTGCTCATCGTCGTTATCATCAAGATTGTATATCCGGTTTCTGAGCTCTGCAGAATCAAAGACATCTACAGGTTCCTGATAGAACAAGTCCACCACAGCCTTGGGAGAAAAAATACTGAGTAAATAGAAGATACGGTATTCAATAACTCACCATGAGAAGGTAACGAGCTTTGGGCGTGATGATATCTTCCTCGAGCACTCTCTCGGTGCTGCCCGACGCTCCTAATCGCTCGAGAATGTACATTCCTTCTGGTTCTCGAGCCAATCTACGGCAGAACCTGCTCAGCGCGATAGCGCTGTCCTCTTGACCCTGTTCTGCCAGGGTAAAGAGCTGGTCCACTAGGTCTTGAACGTCGGCGGCGGTGAAAACACCATCCAGTAATAAGTCCCCCATGAACTCTATCAAGGGAAAGAGCTGCGACACCCTCTCATCAAGGGCTTGGGTGAATCTACATTCACAAATGCCGATAAGAATGCTGGCGAATGATGGGTGTGACGATTGCCGTGTGCCATCGTTGAGCCATGTCCACCGCCTGTCCTCTATCTCAAGCTCTCTGTCAACTCTTCGGCATAAATAGGCGTATAGGGAGGATCGTTGGGTATCCTCGACCGCACGTAGTGTAATTGAATCAGCAAAGGCTTCGATGGTCTCTACTCCACCGCGTCGTCTACAGCTTGTAAGACGCTCGGTTAGTCTAGTAGCCAAGGAGTCGAAGTTTGAGATGTTCAGTTTGTTAAGCAGACCGCAGATTCTTTTCTGCTCTAGGCTGGAATTGTGCTGAGAGCTCCAAGAGTTCCACATCTTAGTCGCAGGTGTTAGGGGTCAGGAGTAAAGTGGGATTGTCACCAGTAAGGACGATGAGATGAAATCAGGCAGCATATATGCTCTATCGGCGTATGCGGGGGTGGGGAAGAGACGTAAATGCTAATCGTGAAGCGAGATGAACACTGCAGAATCGGAAAGGCTGCGATCACTGAAATAATATGAAATTCTACGTTGGCACATAGAAGTTTGCCATGAAGCGGGTATGAAGCTTCGATGGCTTCACGGAGATTCTAGATATCCATCGTGATTGATGGAGCATGGAAGCTTCTGAATGCCTCGAGCTCATCGAGCGCCATTCGCGAATCTGGGTTCGGAAATCGTGCGGTCATTCAAGGTCCGGCGGGCACCCGTAGCAAGATCACTAACTGTGGTAGATTTATCAGTGATAAGCAGCATTGATCTCAATGCGGCCACCAAGCAGATCCATCTACTAGACTCTCGTGGAACAGAATTTGAACCAGATAAATCATGCCATAATATGAAGCTCGCTGCATATGCTCTAGTAGTACTCCGTTACACGTGCAGAGTTAACGGGAAATGGTACATACATCACAAGTTATGAGGGCGCACCCTGACTATTGCCACAACCTACAAGAGGCCATGACGGAAATACTCGTGGGCTGACACTAATGGATTCAGCGATGCTAATCAGTGGTCCGAACTGGTTCGAAGAAACAATATGGCAAGTCCGACTGTCGAATCAACATGAAATCACCAAAAGGAGAAACGATAATCTCAGAAGTGAAGAAGTCACCGTGCCCTTCTTCTTCTTCTTCGACTTTATTACAAGTTGGGGCATGTCGCTGTCGTCGCGCGCGCACATCGGACCAGCTTATAGTGCGGAGCAAAAGAGTTGAATATACGAACTGATGGATAAGTAGACATTAGTCTCGAGGAGTCGTACAGCATAAATATGTTGTACTGGCAGCAGATTGCAAGTCAGGGAGAAGGATTCCAAGGGATTTCGGATGAATTCTAAACAGTGCACGTGCACGCAAACCACTTGAATGCTGGCAGTTGGTTGCTGTCATGGTCATCGAAGTCAGAGTCGTATGCTTCGACGACCAGCACAAACTCGTCTGCGCCTTCATCGTCTTCCCCACTCTCATATTTTTCTTCAGAATACGCGGTTTCGCTCACTTACAATGTCGCCCCATACGCCACTTGACTTCACGTCAGGGCCTATGGTTTGGATCGACTGCGAAATGAGTGGACTCAACCCTAGAAGGGATAAGATCTTGGAAATTGCAGTGAGTACTTCACATAACTTAGTAGTCGACGCTGCTATTAAGTAGTAATCCATAATTACGCTCAGGTATTGATCACAAACGGTAACCTGGAGCTCGTCGATGAACAAGGCATCCAGTTCGTTATCAGAGCTGACAAGGCGGTTTTGGATTCGTGAGCCTTCTCTAGAGTAACACAGCATCATTTCAATGATGAAGACGATTAGTATGGACGAGTGGTGCACAATGCAACACGGAAAGGCTCGTCGTCGTCGATCATCAACTGTGCTTACTTGACAGTTACCAAACCCCAGTCTGGTCTAACGCAAGCCTGTATGATGTCGCCTTACACAAGAGAGTATGTTTCAAAAGCTGTTTTGGAGTATATCAAGAAATGGGTGCCGGAAAAACGAACTGCTGTTCTAGCTGGAAATTCCGTCCACGCAGACCGATCATTTTTGATGGAGGAGATGCCTGACGTTATTGACTGGCTTCATTACCGGTAAAGTCCATCCTTTAGTGTATACAAAGGCTCGATTTGATGCTGTGTTAGGATCGTTGGTGAGTGCATCGCCTCTTTAATCATGAAGGTAACAGCCGATGCAAGTCCCCAAAGATGTATCATCAGTCAAAGTAAGTAAGATATCCTTCCCTGCGACGACAATTACCAACTTAGGTCTCCCAGGAATTATGCCGCAGATGGTACACAGACAAACAAGCTCCGAAGGACCCATCGGCCGCAAAACATAGGTAAGTGTGGAGACTCGGCATCGTGGTTCAGCCATTGAACAATCCACAAGAGCTTTGGATGACATCAAGGATTCCATCCAAGGTGTGTGCATGTGACGGATATTTTATGGACTTGCGGTAACCTTATTCTCATAGAACTATCGTGGTATCGCAAAAATATATTCGTTCAACCTGTCTCTGGGAGGACACATGGATAAAAGTAAGTCCATACTTCGTCTAGTCAAGGGAATGTTGTTCTTGAAACCCACACGAGGACGTTCCAGGTCACTATCCTTGCATTATTTTTGTTCTCAACTAAAAACCGCTTTTACACTGTATAATTGAAGTCGAAATATCCACCGGAGTAATGCAGTCCTAAGCATACAAGTCAGCAGTTTATAACAAAGGACCTGCGATGCTCGGTTATCAGAGGTATTCTGTTATGAATTACATGCAACCAGTGTGACAGGTTTAATACTAGTACTTCCAACATGGTGGAAATGGTCACACAATCGGATCGACAATCAAACACCACTGGCAAGTGATCGAAGAATAGATTGTAACGCGCCTCCCTTACATGGTCGTTAGACGATGGTCTGTCATGGATCTGAATCTGATGACGTCCCCGTTACCGCGCTGTGGTCGATACTCAGGAAAGGCTTACTGGACTCTAGGAGACAATATAATGACTCGTGCACAATCAATGCTTCTTCCTAATGGTTGTTTCCAACTTAGTCGTGGCGTTAAGTTAGATGTTTTCTCATACCTTAAAGGTCATATAACCTTGTTAGTACTGACAGGTTGACTCCTTCCTCGCAGACGCGAAGGCGGAATGAGAATGAGGAATTTACGATAACTTGGATAGAACAGTTCAGTGGTTATTATTATTAGATGTGAAAATCACAAGCATAAGATATCACGAGGAATACCCGTTGGAACCATTAGCATGAGTGAAATAGAACATTGACAAGTTTATCGGGGGTGTGTTGACCCCCTTCCAGAATTAAGACCTTGAGCAAGGAATCACATACAACTAGGCGACCCGTGGCCACACAAGCGGCAGTACCGCCCGCACACAGAACACCATAGTGAGAGGCGTGGCTACTACATTGCTCACCTCCAGCACAAATACATCAAATTCTCAATCATTGCAGTCCGCGGTCTCGCAATATGCACTACAGGATCAGGGTGAAACCTTCATTATTGATCCATGTCCGTCCTTCGTTTAACCAATCAACACCCTGAACTGTGCACGAGCTGACGGCGTACAGTATGCAATATAGACTGTTGTATCACTTCAAATTGTGACTCCTCCATTCGAGGAAGCGGCGAGCATGGTGCGCGCCACAAGGACATTCTCGAGACTCGTTCCCCTCGTGCACCATTCCAGTACCTTGTAGAGGCAGCACAAATGACGTGACGAATGTTGCAGTGATATCTCCTTCAATCCAAAATAGGCGGAGATACATCCAAAGTGTTTCGTGCTCTGGAAATGCACGTACGAGTGTGACAGCGTGTTCGATTCTGGGAAGTAAACGTCGAAGATTGCCCAGAAGGAACGAGGTCTCCACATCTTCGACGAAATGAGCGAGGGATTTAAGGTGATGAACAGCACTATAGTCGGAGATATGAGACTCGACCCACTGGGTGACGCTGATGACCTCTTTCGAAATGATTTCACTAAACACATCTGAGGTGGTAGGGTGCATTGCGGATGTGAGGGCAGATTGAATGCATATTGTGCGATGTGTCCAACCAAAATAGTTGCGTGGGTAGAGTTCGCAAGCTCTAGTGACAATGTTCATTTCCACAGAGAGGTCATTTGGGGCAAGGTAGAAATTTTGTGAACCAGGAGCTATGCCAGCGCTCCATCCTTGGTGAGAGCTTGAGATTGGGTATATGCGCTGTAGAAGCCATCGCCTGTGGTACCATAACTCGCCTTGTTTGCAACAGTGCCTGCTTGAAAGTAGAGCCGCTGTAAACTTGAGTTCTTGTCCCACATCGATGAGTTTGCGCTGAATAAGTCGCTTTCTAGCATTGAGCGCAGTCTGGTGCGCCGGATTCATGAAAATGAGGACAGCAGAAGAGTCGATCACGTCCTGAATTACCGGAGTTATGGTGGGGTGGGATGACTTGGATATGTGGAGTTCAGAAACCTTGCGTGCGGCGGCGAAGGTACGCACGGCGAACAGGTATAATTGACGAAGTTCTTTCTCAGGAACACCAAGGTTGTTCTCCATGAACAGAAAAGGGGAAAGAGATCGTTCTGCTCCATCTGATATCCAGGTGGAGGCATCGCCAGGGAGGAGCTCGATAGTCGCGCTACAATGCAGGACACGATCAAACATCAGACGCGACATCGAAAACATAATTCTATCGTGGCTCACGGAGGTCTGAGCAGCAAGGAAGCAAGCAGCCTAAAAGAAGATAATTCTGCGTCTGTCATAGCAGTTGAAAGTAGTGTTTGAACATGTATGCTTGCGCGTGCGCCGACGCTGAATATCTCGGACGCAACTTCAACAGTAATCAGCCACGCTTACAGAGATTCTTTGTCGTTTTCACTGCCGCCATACTATGTCGGATTTCAGTCGTGGCCTCAGGTTTATCCGTCTGACCGCCTCTTTGTATGTTGCGATCTCGGTCCTGTATACAACAAATCATATGCTGTCTCCACTACGGACTTTGGCGAGGTTGAGCATGACTTCCTACGAGGCAGGCGCTGTCGTAGCCCATCCAGATGCCGAGGACGCTGGTGGAATTTCTCAGGAAATACTATTTTGGCTTGCATCGACACCCTTCCCTCAGGCTGAACACGCAACCGGAATAGCAGACGGGATTTCAACGAGCGAAGATCTCTTTCTATCCAAGGCATTCTCGCAATCCATGCACCCCCTCAAAGTCCTCCCCTATTACTATAGAGCTTCGGGTACATTCGAACAGGATGATATAACCATCACCACTCTCATCACATTCAATCGATTCAAGGTCTTTTCTGAGTTGGTGGTACATTATCAAGGTCTGCTCCGACCTTGCTCTGGTCTTCCTTCCTCATTTTCCTGTCAAGGTCCGATTTCTGCAACCGTCCACGTTAAGCCCAGTGCAACCCACGAACTTTTGGATGCTTTGCATGACTTGTATGCATCAACGCCTGGGATGTCAACCTACGTCGATATACACCTCGTTCTTACTCCCTTTGACCGCCAATTGAACACTTGGCGGAATGCCGCGCGCCTCTTTGCACGCACTGAATTCGTCATGATGCTGGATGTAGATTTTGCCGTCTGCACCAACTTCCGTTCCGCCATCAGGGCTAGTCTAGACGCTAAGGTCGGCCAAATGCTCAAGGAGGGACATGCTGCTTTTGTGGTGCCTGCGTTCGAATACGTCAAACAACAAGATGGCCTGGACCAGAATGTATTTCCTCGCGATAAGCAGGTCTAGGATAGCGAGTGAAATACCTAAGAAGGTCACTGAATATTATTGTTTCAGACATTGCTTTCATTGGTCAAGGCGAAGAAGATCGATATGTTTCACCGCGCTTGGGATCCTGGGCATAACAGCACAGACTATCCGCGATTCTATGGCGCCGCTGCTGGTGAAGTTTACAAGGTCACGCAGTACCAGTCAGCATACGAGCCTTATGTGATTTTCAGGAAGGAAGGGCCGCCATGGTGCCAACCAAATTTGAGTAAAAACTTTGTTTTACTTGTCTGATATGATTTTCCCAGGTGTGATGAACGCTTCGTTGGATACGGAGGGAATAAGGCCGCATGCCTCTATGAGATGTACCTCTCTGGCATGTCCTTTTATGTCCTTGCAGATCACTTCCTCGTGCACCAGAGTCATCCGTACGAGGAGGAAGCGCGAAAACTCGAGGTATCTCTTGTTCCTTCATTATCCACAACTCTTGATTTGGGTTCTGTATCAGCGCAAGAGTAATCGCAAGTTATACCAAGATTTCAAAGAGGAAATCTGCCTCCGGTCCGTTCTCAGGCTTATCACCACCCCTCGCAGGAGACTTCATCTGAGCAATACATCATCCTTTGCTTATTAGGTACTTGAAGCGCCACTACGATTCTGGAACGCTTAATACTAGTCTCGGATACAACGTGCAAGAGGAATGTAAGAAAATCAGAGGCGTATCGAAAATTGCTGCTTTGGCGAGTCCCACACCGATATTTATGCATCTTCGATTACATTTATCTGACGCTATTCGGCAGATGTTGGAGGGTGAATTTTAGTTAATTGTCGACAATGGACGTGACAGGAGTGTTAGAAATAGCATTGAAAATAATAATCAGACATGTAATTGTGCCCAAAATTTCCTTCCGAGTTACCTTTTATATTTCGTCGTGAGCGCTTGCACCGAACTATCGACTTAATATTGTCCCATGATATCAGCACGTGTTCTGTTGATAGCTTCTAGAGTGCTGCCCTCTGATAGGGCTTGCATTTGAGCAGGGCAAGCTGAAATGCTTCCCCGCATATTATTGTGCGGTCAGTTTTTAGTTTATTTGATGATGATTGGTGTCTAATATGCTTTAGGTGAGATTGAGTATGTCCAGGAGGAAATCAAGGAGATGTTCCACGGGATCGCTGAAGTAATAGTGCGTACTATCTTGCCTTTGAATGAACCTTCCCGGGCCGTCTTATGCTCCATCGTCTCTTTTGCTCTTTAGCATCTTGTGTCAGAATCTCGTTCTGAGTTTCTCTCTTCATTTGGACCCGGTGGACCATATGAAGGGACTGTCGCCTTGTACAGGCGCAACGCATCTTCTGCACTCATAGGAAAATTTGATGCGCCATTAATCCACGCTCTAGCCGACACGAGCCTCGTCCGCTGGATTGCTCAGAATGGCAGTGGCTACGACGAAATCGACGTGCAAGCCTGCAAAGACAGAGGTAATATTTGTGCTCAAGCGGAATCGACTACTGCCAACATATGCGTTCTACACAGGGATATTTGTGTCGAATACTCCGAGAGCGAACGAGGATGCGACTGCAACAACCGCTTTATACCTTATGATATCATGCCTGCGACATTTCTCGATGGCGGAACGCTCCCTTCGCTGCGGGACATGGAAGACTCCCATCGACACGGCGCGAACTCAGGACGTTACCGGTCGTACGCTTGGTATCTTGGGTCTTGGTGGTATAGGTCTGAGATTCGCTCACCTCGCGCATGCCTTTCCAATGCGCATCGTGTACTTCTCACGAAGGAAGGTGGAATCTGTACCAGACTGGTGCGAATATGTTCCAAGCGTGGAGGAGCTGTGCAGGCAGGCTGATGTACTGAGCCTACATGTGCCTCTCAACCAATCCACGACTGGGATGGTTGGAGAGAAGGAGATCAGGACCTTGCGACGGGGAAGCGTGCTTCTAAACACGTCACGAGGGCGAGTAGTAGACGAAGAAGCAATGATACGGGCGCTTGTGGACGGACACGTAATTATTCTTTTATCTTCTCATTTGGTGCTTTTTCTCACAGATTTCAGCTTTCATCAGTCGGTTTGGATGTATATCCCGATGAACCACGCATAGATTCCCGTCTATTGAGCTTCCCGCGATGTACTCTTCTGCCGCATGTTGGGGGAGAGACAGCAGAGTCGTCGAAGGTAAGAGAACTGAAGACATTAGACAACTTGAGAGCTTTTGTACTCGATGGGGTCGGGGAGGACATTGTTCCCGAGCTGAAGGCAGGCGCTGCCAACCCAGAAATACCTTGAAGTAATTTTTCTACAGTAGGCTAAGAGCACAGCGAGAATTATCATCTTTCCTCTCTACAGTCTATAACTCTGAGCCAATGTATGTCCAAGAAGCCTCACGACAAGAGACTAAAAAAGCAGACAAGAAATACACATGAGGAACGAGAGGTGAGGGGAACCACCCCAACCGTAACGAGCAAAGAAATCTCCCCAAGAATGTCCACTATTGTCCGAAACTCTACCGCTATATATATCCGTGCCGACAACATTAACCGTAAGCATAACCAAGTGTTCAACGTCACCGATTGTATGTAAAGCAAGACCACCATCGGCAGGATCAAACGTGCCCCTCCTATCGTGAAAGGGTTAACCAGTCTACCTCCTTATGTATGCATTATTCCCCTGGTTGTAATATCTATCAGGGGGTGGAGGAGGCGGAGGCGGGTTATTACTGCCAGTAGAACGGTATTGTCAACACAATCCCAAGAAATAAACAGCAACTTGCATACCTATCTCCTTGAGTGTTTCGAACATTTCCAGCAGGTTGGCTGCTTCAGAAGTCAGTTCATCTGTAAGTTGACAGTCGTATATCTCGTACTCTTTGTCCTTCTTGTTACCACTTGCAATGTGATCATTTTGTGGTCCCCTGGATTGACAGCCCCGATCACTAAGGTCAAACATGAGTGACCTGTCGGCGATGTAGCAGTTGCTAAGCATGACATACCGTCCACCGCATAAGAAATTGGCGAGTTTTAGGAACATATCCAGAGTGAATGGCCAGTAAAGCGACGGGGGGAAGGGTATATATATGCAAAACAGGCGCCTAAAGTTTCTTCGCCCTGCATTGACAGCCTTCTGTGTTCCTGTTCGCGAACAAAGGAGCACCCACTGGATCTACAGCATGACGTTGAAAGCGGTGGCTGCCCCGCTGGTTGCAGTACCCTGCACACAATAAAACTGGGAACATGTGGCGGACAATGTCGCATTACCTAAATCAAGGGGATTTCTCATACATTGAGTTATGTGCACTGCTTAGTTCCTTGAGCGCTACGGCAATAAGATCAACGACCGCGGGGATGTCATGGTCTGGGTTGTAACGTGTTATTGTCGCCGCCATCCATTGCAGATAAAACATGGAGAACACAGGCAATACCCTGGGTTTAGCCGAAGATGTCCTTCTACACAGCTGCAGTAGTCATCCAAGGGACTCCAGTGCATGAGAAGTGTAACCTTGATTTTTGCGACCAACAGCAAGCTCATGAGCCATCACAGGTACGTAGATCGACCAGATCGTCATTTACCAAAAAAAAATTACAAAGCGTCTAAAGCAATCCCAATTTACGTAGGGCGCTGATCAATCACCTCTTGTCACGACTTATGTGAATTCTTCCTCGACGTTGTTGATTAGAAACAGCAAAATTTGCTACCCGAGTGTCCACTGTAAATGACGAAAATTGAGTACCGCAAGCACACTATCAAGTGCGACTAACTGTTCATGGGCCCTGTACCGTGTGAATAACCATTGTGTGATCGAGCAGCACTCGGCGACTTACCTTCTGCGTCGTCCACTAGCCAGATGATCATCCTGAGGTCCTCTTGAGCAAATTGTCGGATCCCGCCTAGAAAGAAACACCAGCTGTGAATACAGGCAACTTGCTTCGGAGGAGCACTGACCTTTTTCTGAATAACTTGGACAAAAACTTGAACATGATTGGATTTTTGTTGACGGTCTTGAGACACGATTTGATAACACTTCGTTCACAACGACGCTATAAATCAGAATTCGTAGAGACACAAGGTTTTGGGGTGTCAATCTGGCTATGCTGTGGAAAGAAACATCGTCACTATCGCTCACAAGAACTGCCACAATCTTTGACAAAGTTTCAGTAATGTATGGCAGGTACTTTGTACCATTTTCCAGAAGCCACGAACCAGTACGGACCACAGCTCAGTGGCATGAGGCATTCGCGTATCATCACCAGGAAGGAAAAGAAGACCATCTGCCACAGGAACCTGCCACAATCGGTACAACGTGCGAATGAACGTCACTTGTTCCATTTCCAGAAGCTGATCTGCATCTCGTCGGGATTACAATGGCAAGTCGCTCGGACATTAATAGCTAAAGTCGGCGAGCGAGCGATGAGATATTAATCACTGCCTCAAGTGGTGCTGAAGCTGCTTTAGTCGATGATGCAGTGGTGAAAATTTCACCAACCGCCTCGCGTGTCTGTTAACGATAATCGAATGCTTTGAAGTTTAGGTGTATACCGCCACACTTGATGTTGGAATAGGGAACTCAGATCCTGGAGCACTGCTAGTTCCAAAATAGACGTACGGCTGTTGTGTATACGATCCGCTATCGGTGCCACTGTGTAGAGATGCATGGATATAATAATTGATTGACAGAACTCGCGGTATGATCCAGCATATGCCGATCATGAGTCTGGGAGTTGTTCGGTCGCCGCGTGGATCCTAGTATGGTTCGGGGTCATGTCAGGCCTGGTACTTATAGCGCCCATAAGATGGAATAAATAACTCTCACCTCTTCAGTTGCGGGGCGCCCAGAGCACTCGAAGGCAAGATGAAATGCTCTGAGAAGACCAGGTATAGCCTGGAACTTCTGCTCCTCCGAACCATCCACACAACTCACCGCATCGAACGTGGCGCAAGTCTTCTAGATCCCCAATAATGGCGACACTATTTCCCAGACGATCAAAGGCCGTCTTGAAGGCAGCATATTCGCCAAAAAAAGTCTGGACCAGCTGAATTGAATTGGAGGAACTTCGTTATGATATCCTGTGGCGGCTTGATCTCAGACTTGACCAACAACTGGTAGAAGGCAACTGCGACAACAGCCTTGAACGAGATCAAATCCACACTGCCAGTCGGAAGAAAGAGCAACTTTGAACTTTAGTTGCAGCTCGCGCTTGCTCAGTGGGCGCTAGCCACGTGGCTTATTACTCTAGAGTGGATTACTCAAAGTATCGTGCACGAACTTGAAACTGACGGTTCTAACTCTCACTCTCAAGCCACTTATGGCGGTGAGTATCTTTCTTATACTTTATTCGTCTCACACTGATCTCATGACTATTCTCAGAACCATGACGGTCCATTTAAAGCCGTCTTCAACGCCTATTGTAGGCTACCTCACGATGAACTCGTCCTTTTCCTCAAAGTTCGCAACCTGCCAACATCGGGCACGGATAAAGAGCTCGCATCAAGATTAGCCCAGCATGATTTCCACACCTATCATTTTCCGACAATCTCTAGTGATGCTCCCACGTCTTTGATGGACAAAGGGAAAGAAAAGGCGACCGACGAACCTCCTGTAGATCTTCCCGTCGAAATTCTTGCTGATATCTTTGATCATCTCGGTGACTGGGAGCTCTCTCGTGCCTTGAGCATCCCTACATCCCTACCTCTCCCTAGTGATTGGAGCAACGCTTCACCCATAGATCTCGCCATGCTCACGGGTTCTATTCCACTGATCCGTGCAGCAGACCCCGCAGCTAATCCTCCTTCGAAGCACAGTGCCATCGCAGCCGTGCGATTCGGTTATGTCAATGTATTGGAGTTTCTCATTACGCAATATCGCCCTGTCTTTTTATCTACCTTCAAAGACGATCTGATACCTTTCCACGCATCAAAGCACGGTCGCATAGCGGTGCTCTCGTGGTGGAAACATGGAATTGAGCAACATCCAGAACTGGTGCATCCTCCAAAACCTGGTTCTATTGCTCATGCCATCGACAGAGCCTCTCGTAGCGGAAAAGTGGAGTCTTTGGACTGGTGGGTGACATCCGGGCTCCCGCTTGAATACACAGATGCTGCTCTCGAAGGTGCTAGCGTAAAAAATCACATCGTTGTCCTGGATTGGTGGAAGTACCAACATCACACCAATAACCTGCCTCTGAAGGTCGGGCGCGTAATGGAGTTGGCGAGCCAGGCAGGGCATCTGGACGTACTCAAGTGGTGGGCAACGTCGCAGCTGGAGTATACATATGACCGTCATGTCATGCATCATGCTAGCTACGTTGGGAAGGTGGAAGTCCTGCAGTGGTGGCTTGGAAGCGGACTGCCGGTTACTTTTGACCAGGATGCGCTGACCAGTGCAACACGGCATAACCGAAGCGAGGTGTTGGAGTGGTGGGACAAAAGTGGGTTGCCGATGCAATATCGTATGTGCGACATCGAAGAAGCGTTGGAGGATGCTATTGGCGGTGGGGACAAGGCCAGGAGATGGTGGAAGAATAAAGGTGTGGACTTTAATGCAAACGATAAGGAGTGGATGAAGTTGCAAAATTTGAACTAGCTGATGTTTGTCTGGAAGTCATCCACGATACTCCAAGTAATATGATCCACTTGTAAGCCATACCTATTTACGACTTTGCTATGACATTCTGCTTTCTCAATGTGTGCAATATGTCTTTATCTGTTTCTGATTCGTTGGGTAGGTCGAATAAATATACATAGAGCACTCATAGGTAGGCGGTATGCGCAAGGTATTCTCCAATACTGTCACTCAGCATGTAAATGCCTGAGTGTAACATAATTGAGAAGGTGCGTCTTGAGGCAGCCAGAGTAGACGTACCGTCCCAACACTTTGTTCATCCGGAACATGTCGATCTTCTCAGTACCAAAGACAGCTCGCATGGCGTCGTCGCACAGGATCTCACGCTTATTCGATGGGTTTTGAAGATCATGACCGCGAATATACTCCCATAGCTTCTTCACGACTTGAGGCCGCGAGAGCTTGTCCACGCCAACAACCACCGACAGGGATTCGCTGCAAAAAAGGAAACAAATGAGGATGTGGCACGGTACAAAAGACGTAAAACAGGGGCGTTTAAAGCACCTGAGTATATATTCCTTCGCAAAGCCCCCCCTTGCACCCCCACTGCGTTTCTTCTTTGGCTTCTCCTCGCTCCCATCCTCATCTCCAGAATCCACCATCTTTGCGCTCTTCTTCGCTTTACGTTTCTTAGGCATTGCGGGTGCGCCGTTTGACGCGCCCCGACGCGACCGGGAGTTGATTTCTGATGAGATTTTCCTGGCCAGTTCAGCATCTGCATCGACGTTTTGCTTTGCGCTCTTCTTTTTCTTCGGCGATGGAGGCTTGGCGTCGTCGTCTTCACCCGGTTCTTCTGCCGTGTCCGGCTCCTCCATAGCGTCCTCTCGGTCTTCCTGCTCTGTGCCCTCTTCCGTCTCTTCGTCGCGCTTCCTCTTCGACTCGTCTGCTTGATCCTGCCGACGAATGCTCTCATAAATCTTCGAAATCAGGCTGTCCACCTCTTCCCTCCTCTCCTTCAGTTCCCGAGCAGTCAGGCCCAAGCTGGTATCCGCTAACAGCTCCTTGCGCACGCGCTTTGCGCTGATGGTGCCCAAATCAACGCCCGGAGCAGTGAGGATGCTCGTGACAGGGCCGCGAAGATCTTCGAGATTGAAGCTCATGATGGGTGATGCTGGCGGTCAGGCGTTGCAAGGCGAAACTCTGTTGAGCCTGGACCCTATAGGAGACACGAGAACTTATCAGAAGGATCAGAAGCGTATGAGCTTCCAGTTGCGCTGGTTCCCAGGGTTGATGTTCTCGACAACTCGCGCACGTGAATGTTAGGCAAAATAGCCATAAATGGACACACTCCGCCAGTTTCGCCGACATTGCAGCGGCCCGACCAACATTTCCAACACCGCCCTCATGGTTATGTTAGTGTATACTGGTAGCTATACCATAGTGTACGGTAATACTAATGCATGATGTTCCACTCCTGACGGGCAGGATCGCCTGGTGGTGGAAACGCGCCCAGATCTCTCTGATTTGGCTGCTGTTCTTGTTCTCGCCTCCTGGTTCTCTCCACGATGCGTGTGCGGACATAGATAAGCACCGCAACAGCAGCACAAAGAGCCACCAACAGCATCGTCTCTGCAAACTCGTCCGCTTCTTCCTCCCCTCGATTTCCACCACGAATAGCGCCATCAAAATAATCTTCAGGACCAAAATCACCGTCCCTTTCGTTTTCTGCGTTCCTTCGCTCTCGTGCCCACTGTGTATAAAGATAAGATAACGTGTGGTAAAATGACGGAGGAAATACTCACTTGGACTGGATCATCATCTTCAGCAGCAGCAGCAGCACGGCCAGCTCTGCCCTGGGTTCGTCTGCGGAATTCTTCGCGGGCTTTGCCTAAATACCATGCACTCCCATCGTCCTCGAACTCTTCAAGGGCTCTCTCTTCTTTATGCATGGCAGGTTGAACACCGCCATCCTTTTGAGGTGCATCTTTGGAACCGCTTTCTATTTCTCGTTTCAACCGGGCCCTCTCTGCTACAGACACTGGAAAGATGTCAGCCAAACTTATAAATCGTCAGAGGATACGCCTCACATTTATCCTCGTCATATGTCCACAAATTAAGACCGTCCTTGCCACCCTGAAGTGTATACCAGAGGCTCCGGGCATACAACTTCATCAGAGAGAGCACCACAGGCACGTATGCCTCGTTATTCGCCTCAAGCGCCATATCATAATGCCTCTTGGCAAGATGGAAATCCTATCAAGCACAGCATTAGCCAAAAGCAATATCTGAGTTTAAAAATACTCACCTGGGGCACGCCAACGCCATTCTCATACATCCAACCCAAATTCCACATCGCCAGCGCACTGACCTGCGTGTCAGCAGCGCTCTGATAATACTTGGCCGCCTTTTCCCATCGGAGTGTCTCAGGTTCATCGGGGACCCCGAGGCCGTGGTAATAATAGTCGCCAACTTTAACCAGTGCATCAACGTTTTGCTGGGCAGCGGACCGTGTCCACTGTGTGAGGGCGAGGAGTGCGGTATCGTTGGATGCCTCAATAGGGGCGAACCGCGTGAGACGAAGCATGCTCCGGTCTGTAAATAGACTCAGATTGAGAGGACAGTAGGTTTCATTTGAGCTTACCTTGGTCTAGAACGTAAGCAAGATTATTCTGTGCCATCTCGGACCCTCTCTCCGCGGCAACCCACCACTTGAGGATCGCAATTTCCTTGCCACGCTCGGTGCCACTATACCAGGCAGCTTCCGCATCTGTCAAGAGGTCGTCATCCCAAACTCCTCGCTCAGCGACGAGTTTAAAGAACGAAACCGCAGAAGCGCAGAAGCCTGCTGCAAAATCTTCATTTGCATGATGCATATTCATGGCGTGGATCTTTGCGAGGTAAAAGTGGGCCTCAAACGTTGCGCCAAAGCGCACCGCAGTCTCTAAGTACATGATAGCGAGCTTGAATTCACCGCGGTCTGTTTGCCATCGAGTAAGCGCGGGCATTCGTTCGAATGAAGCTGAACTCACAGTAATTGAACTTTCCAAGATTGACGTGGGCATCTGCGAGTTCCTGGCCAGCGGCCTTAGTAAAATGCTCGACGGCTTTCTTCATATCCTGGCGTCCAGACACTAGTCCGTCTCTCCACATGACACCCAACATGTTGAGGCACTCCCTCTCCTCGAAATCCGCCCCTCGTTCAAACCACATCATAGCCATCGCATAATCTTGTTTCACCCCCTCGCCCCGGAGGTACATCCGCCCAAGATAGGCCGCACTCTTTGCCGCGTATCCAGGCTGCTTGACACCTTCTACCTTATAACTAGGTGCATTATGCTGCAAAGGGTTTGTGGGGTCACGAGGCCAGATCTGCCGCGCAATCTGGAGGAAATAAGACTGAGCTTGATGGAAGTCTTGGGGGACACGTCCAACTCCTTCGGAGCCAGATCTGATACCACCTGGAGTAGCGTATATGCTACCTTGGTAATAGATCTTCCCTAACTTGAACGCAAAGTCTATTTCTCCTCGGTCCGCATTGAACTATAACTGAGGTGAGTAGCTAGTAAGACATCATGGAAGGAAACGCACGATGTAGTATTCGAGAACGTCATCCCACGTCTCACCGGCTGTGTGAGCTAGGCCAGCCTTGACTGCGGGCCTAATAACGTTCAAGCCGGTGGACGCAACACTGGCGCCCGGACCGAACACGCCGCCGTCTAGATCAGACAACCGCGTTGCAGTCAGAGGCAGGGTCAGCCCATCAGGAGGACCAGATAAAAATATTGACATTGCTAGGATGGCCTTGTAAGAACTTTGTAAACTCGGAAGTGTCATTTCATTCACCTTCATCTGCAGCAGCCTCGTACCATTCAACTGCGCGCCCGCAGTCTTCAACTGTGCTGATACCACTCCAGTATCGATATCCCAGAGCCATTTGTGCGCCTTTGTGGCCACCTTGTGCAGCAAAAGTGTAATATAACAATGCTTGAGCTTGGTCCACAGGAACAACATCGGCGTAACCTGTTGCATGGAAAAAGGCGAGAAGGGCTTGCGAGGAAGCGTTGCCCGTTAGTTCGGCGTGGTGCGAGAATGAATCATATGCAAGTTTAGGGTCGGACGGAAAGTGGGAACTGGGAGGAAACTGGAAACTGGAATTAGCGCCAAGGTTTGGAAGAGATGGGAGCGTGTCACACCAGAGATATTTGCCCAAGCGTAAAAAGCGCATCCGGATTCCCTAGCTCAACAGAATGTTGCAGCAAATCTAGCACTTTTATTGCCTTGCCGCGCATCTCTTCATCTTTTCTCCTTGCAGCACTTCCACTGGGTCCACTGAACAGACGGAAAAGGAAGAATTGTTGACGAAGTTTGAGTACGATGCGAATTGCACTTCCTACAGGACCTTGACCTTGTGGATCAGGAAGTAACGCGGAGAGAAGAGAGGGCGTTGTGGTGGTTAGTCGAGAGAATACGTCATGAGTATGCGACGGTGGATGTGCGGTGAGGTTGGAAAGCGTGAATAGAGCAGACTTGTATGCTCTTGTCGCTGTACGATACATGTTAGATTCACGGAACATTAAAGGACACCCTTCTCACCCTCTGCACCATGGTCAAACTCAGGTTCCAGGTATGTTGTAGCCTACATAAGAGTAAGCACTGTCCATGAACGTAAATATCCAGAATCGGCCTGCATACGTCTTGTGAGACTTGGGCATTTTGCTGCACATCGGGTTCCCTTTCTAAATGGGAACCTAGGCTATCCTAGAGAATATGTTAGTTACTCATGACCGGCAATTAAAACAACAACACTGACGGTTTGCGAAGATTGAGGTTGAGCTGAGGCAGAGAACGCAGCGAGGGCTACCAAGCCAAAGGCTAACCAAGTTGCCCGCCTTGAATTTGGACATTTTCGAGGGCTCATGACTTCATGTATGGCAGCAACTTAAGAAGCTAAGGTCTCAATCGAAGATGTTACACACTGTAACGCAGTAGGCCACGAGTGTTGGTAGAACTAACTCGAACGCTCTCCCCGGGAGCAATGAAGTTCGGAATTGCCACGTTTGCACTAGTTATCTTATCTGATACTTAACTAAACACCGACGGAACAATGCTCTCGGACACCCCGTTTCAAGTTGTGTAACATGGCCAGCTAGCAATATTAATGCTCACCGGCGTCCCCGAGGATGCCATGAGAGTTTACAAATCATTCATTGTATTCGAACGGGAATCAGATAGTGAAATAAGTCAACCAAAAGGTTGGATGGTCGCCCTGGTGCGATAGCTGGCGAACGGAGCGCCACACCATCATGCATTTAATGGCTCTCTAATGTCACAATATTTAATAGCCCGTGGCGTCCCATCCCTCAGATCTCAGACGTCATGACGGTGAAAGCCCCTGACTAGTAACCACAAGGTGCATGATTCATATTCAACAAGTCGGCTTTTGCATGTTATTCATGTCCGACAACTGGATTATTATGTCTGATTGGCTGCCAAGACAGCCTCGAATCCATGCCTGAGCCTCGCGAAATCCTAACCTTGATACACGTTAGAAACACAAGTTGAAATTTTTCCATCTGGATGACACACAGCACCGGATAAACTTCGATGACAGCCAGTTCTCCAGCGTCTGCCTACGGGCGAAGTTTCGCAACGAGGAACAAACATCACTGTACGAAGCGGAAATGAACACCACGGTAAGCTTGAAGCGCCCTGACCAGCAGAAACACTCGCATCATTGATCGGCTGTGTAAGTTCAAGTTCATGAGCGACCACAGAAGAATACAAAAGACGAGCGAGAAGTTGAAAATTTGTCAACTTAGTCAAATCTTTTAGTCACCCCAACTCTCAGTAGAATTCTGCTGCCAAAAAGCGCTCGTACTCGATCTTATCCGGCCTGTTACCGCAAGATTCACACACGGAATCGAGTAGAGAAGTAGAGCCTTGATCCGGTGAATATCGCCTTTCAAACTAGAAGTTTCAGAAAAAATACCACTTACAAGCAGCCACAAGTGTCGTCTACTTACATAGCATGGAAGGAATGAGATACGCTCTTTCTAAGTTCGTTGTCAGAAATGCTGTACGTACTAGTTGTCCACTCACTGTTCACACACTCAATGATGCAGATCAGTAACCCCGTCCCTTGTGATATTATAGGACAGTCCAGATTCCAGAGTAGCTTATGCAAACTTGGCGTGTGGGAACGTAAGTTGAATACTTCTGCCCTGGGACTGAGAGTCTGTGACAGCTGGTCTGAATGAGTCACTTTAGACAATATCCGAAGGGTACCGCCATTTCCTTCATACGAACGACCGTAGTTGTAGATAGATCACGAGTTTATCGTTCATACGGTGAGCGCAGAGAGACCTAATCATAGTCTCCCGTAGTCTAGAATGACTGTATGTTATGATAGAAAATCCGGCTGTGGCCGTGCATGTGATGCGAGTGCTTATGTAATGATTGCTCAGATTCCAGTGGCTGAGACTGGTTTGACGCGGACGTTCAACGAACTCTGTGCTTGGGCAAATTGGGCGATAAAATTCTCGCTTGGGGATCACATATGTCTTTACATTTTTCTTTCGAATCGTGACATATCTGGCTATTGGGAGCTTGAACGTCGGCGACATCGTCGGGTCAATACCAAGTCACGGTGTTTACACTCATTAGCGTTAAAAGTCACTGGACATACGTCAAGTGGGTGACCCTACTGGGTCATCTTGTGACGACGTCCGGCGTTGATATTGAGCTACAGAGGCAAGGGTGGAGGAACTGTTTGCATTTGTAGAAGGCTTATTAGTCCCGCACTAGCAGGATCTCAAAGTCTCAAAAGTTTCCTGGTCAATTGACGGTTTCCCACAGACCGTTTGGTGATTTCCTATACTTACATTGATCATCCTGTGGACGGAGGCCAATTCGTCGTGCTTTAAGTTTTGGTAAGCTGTCCACATTACTATTACATAGTGAGCACAGCAAAACACTGGTGCAATACAATCAGATTCAAGATCCCCTGACAAGAAGCGGTCAATGACAGGTCCACGTCCGATTTTCGACAGACTTCCTGGAAGTTTTACAGCTTCTTGTTGGCGTGTGACACATTGGCCCATCAGAAAGAATCAGAAAGATTGCGTACTTCAAGTCAAGCGCTGAACGGCCCGAGGAAAGAAGGAAGACCGGACTACTCAAATATTGTGACTCGGTTGATCGACGTCTCCCTTGGTTCTTCTTGCCCCCATTACAGCTTTTGGCGATGGGCGACCTGAGTGGGGGTACTTTGTTGTATCATCTGGGGCACGGTCTCTTATTATCTCTCTCCTTCCCTGCATCATGGGGCGTTTGCTCTGTTCCGTGACCAATTCATTATTTGATTTCCGGTAAGAACAAGCTCCTTCAATTACTTGCGTCTGGCGTCGCTGTCCTTCACACACGTTCAATTCTCGCGTGCTCCCATTGACCTGATCCAACACTTGACATTGGCAAGCGGCCAAGGCAAGCCGGCGGGAAGTACCAAACTCCAACACCATGCGGACGCTGGCAGTCATCTCATTTGAGGCCTTTGGCTCGTCGCCATGCATCATGCCCATAATCATATAATAGGTCAGACGGACCATTAACTCACTTGTTCTGCAGCCATTCGTCTACTGCGGATTAGCTGCAGCCAACAGGGACGGTACTACTGTCGTTCCTGTCCTCAATAGCCATCCATCAGTTTTCAATCCTCAAGTACTCCTGCATTATGACTGACAACAACACCTTCGACTACGCTGACAACGATATGTGCGTGTTCTAACACTTTTTCGGCGTTCTCAAGGTGATACTCACCATACAGGTCCTATGATAGTATTCGGTACCTAGAGGCGGATATGCAAACCGGATTATCATATGAAGCTGGTCCTTGGCTGCAGTCAGCAGGGTCCCAGTACTATCCCACCGCAACGAATATTTTACCGACCATCAACAACGCCTATGTATCCGACGTTTATGATGCCCATAATGATATGTACGTGTCTTGGCATTTTGTCAGCATCATCACACGATTGATCATGATACGCGCCCATAGTGTTCAGTACTCACAGGAGAGTGCTCAGGCAGGATTGCCTCGCCAGGCAAGTCTCGAAGCATGGGGTCCAATCCTCGGTCAACCCCTACACATACGTCACATCGGGCACATTGGCGATTATGGCATTTTCAACCCTCATCCCATTCAAAGTAATCGCTCCACACCTCTCACCATTCTGGATCGGTACACATATTTCTATCCGTGCCAGTGGCTCGATGGCAGTGAATTATGCAACCAAATGATTCAGGATGACGCTCGTCAAATGCTTTCGCACCTAAAACATCACCACAGTGTTCAGGGTGGTCCAAAGGACATGTGTTACTGCCTCTGGCAAGGCTGCTTGAGACATGTCCAGCACAATAGTCTCGCACGTCATCTCACCACCCACCTCGGAACCAAGATCCGTTGCTTGAACTGCTCAACGGAAATGGCACGTCCGGATTGCGCACGCGAGCATCAGAAGAAGAAGAAACGTGTTTGTTCCAAGGCAACATTCAAAATCATCCCAGGACCCAGTGCTCATATATTCGCTTAATCGGACCACGCATTTCTCGTCGATGCATGCATCGCTTTCTTGCGCAGTGTTACCTTGCACTACCTTGTGCTGGCCTGGTCCCTGTTATTTGTTTTACCGTCTTATAAGTTATGCATAGACTTTACATTTACTTAGTCGACCTATTTGCGGACGTCTGTCTGCATTATTTCGTGTCGTAATTTACTTAGACGATTGTCCTGGCGAAATTGTCAATAACATATTTTGGTTCTAGAACTCATGTCTGTCAGAGATCTGTACGACAGGGTGTGCAACCTTTGGCATAGTGAGCTAAACACTCGAAAACAGACCGTAGCATGTACTTACATAAGTACATTAGGTGAAACGAACAATTCACCCGATAATATTTATCGATGACAACCAGCCTCCTAGTTTTGTGGCAAGGTTGTAACATTGTAACATTGTCAACTATCATTGCACACCTTTGTGATAGAGATGCAAACTCGCACAGGCCCAAATACGTGGCGCGAGCAAATTGCAATACGTGATGTATTCCCTCACTGATATGATAACATAACATCTCGATCAAGAGCAAAGAACTTTTCATTCGGTAGTGGCCAATACTAGTCAATGATGTATGGACTACCGACCCATCGCCTCTCCAGCAAAGTCGGGTGACGCGATGATGGGTGCTAAGACGTCCAATTATTCGGAACACGGCCTGACACTCGAACAGCCGCATGGATTATGGGCAGCTATGAGCAACATGGGGAAAATTTTGGCCGTGTCGCCGCACTGAGGAAAACAGAAAACAAACGCAGTTGGTTTTTATATTGCAAGAACCGTGAGAATGTTTAAGGCAGGCTTGGTCGCGCCAACACGCGAAGTCCAATGAATTTGCTAGTTGAGCTACAGTATTGTCCAAACCAGCTAGTAGCCTTGGATATCTCTTCAGTCCTTTCCTCTTAGCCCGATCTTTAAAGACGCTAGCCCAATCGCCCCTACAGCCGCAGAATCATCCACGAACTCTACATATTTGAAGACATGTCCCTTCTCCGCCAACGCCTCATATATCAACGCCCTATAATCCCCAATGCCGACCAAGCTCCCTCCAAAACACAACATAGCCTCCTTCGCTTCCACCGCTCTCGGCTTGACACTCGGATCCTCACCAGGCTCACGGCAGAGCATTGCGATCTGGTCCGCAAGTCCCCCAGCACAGATCTTCAACACATTCAGCGCGAACGGATCCTTGTCCTTGAACGCAGCCTCAAAAACGAGTGGGGCAAGCTGACTTAACCGTTTCTCGCGCGCAACGAGGAGGTACGATGGAACAGAGGCAGACACCTCTGCCGTAAGACTCGGTTCGGGTAAGTGCACCACAGGCAGCACCTCTGGAGCGTTCTCCACCTCCTGGATTCCAAACTGTTGAAGCACCTTCGCTTTGAGGCTACTTGGTGGTGACGGTTCCATCCCTAGCGAGGAGCGCGCAGCATCATACATCATCTGGCGCATAGTCTCACGGCCGACATGAAATCCTCCCCCCTCGTCTCCCAGAATCCATCCCCACCCACCAGTCCGTGCAAGTTCATCGAGCATGCCTGAAGGCTCGTGTTGAAATGAGACGACACAAGATCCTGTGCCTCCTACTGCGGCCACAGCGTGCTTGATATCAGGATGAAGCCGGAGGGGGGCTGCAAGGAGATGCGTATCATTGGCCACGACAAGCCGCGGACCTAGGGGTATCCCGAGAAGCGCTGAGAGTGCCGCTGATGCATTGGCAGCTGCAGCCGGAGAATCGACACCAGAAATTCCGAACCATGCAGATGCAAATATGTCAGTGGAGGGAGGAAGGGGTACGGGGTTGATAGATGGCGGGGAGACGCATGTCTTCAGTGCATTAGATACTGCTACACGAACAGCATCTGTAAATGCAGCGGCAGACATGTATGCAAAGTTTGATGGGCCACCCAGAGCGCGCCCTAGTATGGTACCGGATCTGTCTGCGATAACAGCAGACGTCTTGGAACCACCACAATCGACGCAGAGGAAAAGCGACATGAAGCAGATGGCGGGGAGGGCTCTTCTGACACGTCAGCTAAGACTCGATTGTGTACAGCAACTAAAAGTACTGAGCACCCACCGATAGATGCAATATATAGCACAACGAAGCTGATCTGATAATCCTACACCTGTGAGCCTGGTAGATACAGTTTAAGTGGTTATGGGCGGCGTTGGGGGCTAGAATGTGCTTTGAAATTAGAGCGGGAGAAGATTCAGAGACACCTAAATTTGTACATGACAAGCACTTGAGTAGCACATGGAAGAATGGCCTTAGAGAGTCCAGTTGAACCGATGTCATGAGATTGCCATATGGGACCGGACCTGACCGGACAGCAGTACTGGACAGCAATACCGATTAATTGAACTCAAGCCTATGCCTATGTTTTACAATCTATACCAACACGACAAGTAACATCCGTACCATAAGTATATGCAGTATATAACATCTTCGCACTTTCCAGATTGCTTCCCCAATTCCGTACATACGATTCTAACAAGACAGCTCTGCGCCCACGCCTATCCGTCAAGGAGAACGAACGAACGCAAAGGAAGCAGTCATACTCGCTCAAGCCAAGTCAATCACCGCCTCCCAATATGCGTCCCCGCGAGCTCCTGCTCAAGCGCATCACTGGGGTCATCCATGATCGGCGAAGACGGGCGCTGTGACGGCGCTGTGAAGCCAGACGTCGCGCCGTGTACGGGTCCATACTCCTGCACCGGAGAGCTTATAATCTCGTCCCGCGAGGGGATGGGCAGGCTAGGATGGTTCGACGATCAGCTCCACGAGAAAGAAGATCCCAAGGAGATAAATGCTGACCTGTCTTGCCTCTTGATCTGTCCAGTGGCCCTGGCCTGTTGGCGCACCTCCGCCCGGAACGATTGAACCTCCTCGATGATGAGCCTCTTCATTCCGTCGATCGAGTCTTCCTCCTCGAACGAGAAGTCGAATTTCTGTGCAAGCCAATCTGTCAGCACCCTCAGATTTAAAAGGGAAATCGTCTTACGCTCTCGCAGACAGGCTCATCGGCGGGATCATGCCACACTTGCAGATACGGGTGGTTCAGCGCAGCCTCACAGCTGATGCGCTTGGCCGGATCGAAGCAGAGCATCTGCTGCAATAGGTCAATAGCGAGTGGGTTGGCGTGCGGGTAGAGTGTCCCAAAAGGCACGCGCGGCTTGATAGGGAGAGAGCGGATGTAGTCTTGTGCCTGCGCGATTAGGTTGAGATAAGTGCATCGATGAGTTTGTCAGAGGTTGGGCACATACCCTTGGAGATCCGACGCGCCGAAGTGTATCCTCAGAAGGCGTGCCGAGGTAGTGAAGGATTTGATTCAGCTGGTCAACATAACTAAATTTATCGAGGGTCAGTATAAGTATTGATCCAATGTAAATGGGGCCTCATGAGGAGCACAGATACAATCTTAAATGAGTAAGGAACTTACTCTCGTCCTTTGAAAATGGGCTTCCCGCCCAAGAGCTCAGCAAGAATACAGCCAACAGACCAGACGTCAATGGCCGTTGTCTGTGAGCATGGTCAGCCAGTGTAAAACAACGACAAAGATCATAAACGGCGACAACACACACGTGGTATACAGGGAAAGTAGCCTACGCACATAATTTGCGAAACTGAGCATGATTTCTGGCGCACGGTACCATCGCGTCGCAACATACTCCGTCATAAAGCCCTGGTTTCCGGCGCTCTTGCTCGTACCGCCGCCGGGGGTAAAGCTAAATAACATCAGATAATCTGTCTCTCATATTATTGAGAGACATGCGCACCCTCTTGCCAAACCAAAGTCGCATATTTTGAGCTCGCAGTCAGCGTTAACAAGAAGGTTCCCAGGCTTGAGATCGCGGTGGAGCACGTTGGCGCTATGGATGTATTTAAGGCCACAGAGGGTCTGGTAAAGGAAGGACTGGAAGTGTGCATCGGTGAGTGGTTGACCAGACCGAATCTGAGTACGAGTGTCAAATTGAAGGACGAATTGATTAGCTGGAAAGACGCACTATGGCATGAAGATCGGCCTCCATCAATTCTTCCTGATGTGAAGATCAGGAAAACGAGTAACCGAGTAGAGAAGCGAACTGACGTAGAGGTAAACTTCGTCAAAGTTCCCGCTGGGTTGGAAGACAATATCCATGTCGTATAGGCATGTTATCTGCAGAGGTGTTTGTTCAATGGAGATCTAAGCGAAATAGATATGTGCGTACGTTCTTGTGTCCCCTGAAATGGTGCAACAATCTGATTCGTCCCATGATCAGTGCTATACTGAGATGCACTTGATTGGGGAGCGTACCTAATCTCTCTCAAACATCTCTTGGTCAGGATCCGCTATGATACAGTATGCGATCAGCTCCCGGGGTCGAAGTTAAGAAGTATAGAGATGGTCTCACTTTTGTATTAATGTTCGTGATCTTCTTGATCGCGCACCCCTCGCCTGATCGGCGATGGCGAGCAGCAACGACACAACCGTACGCGCCCTGACCAAGCTCCTTGACGAACTGGTACTCGGCATCGACGACGAAAGTGCTATTAAGCGCGGTGAAGGTGTGACGCGAGATTTGCTGGCGGCTCATTGCTGGACCCGTTATTCAAGGTTAGTTAGGACTCAGTCTGTAAGGTCTGGTGAAAATCAGACAAGCCCTGAGGAAGAAAGATGAGGGAGATGAAGGAGACTTTGGCGCGGTCATACAGGATATCGATCGCACCAAACATGTCCATACATGAAACTGGGACGCTCGGTGGTTGTATTCTGCACTGCACGGTTGCTGGTGATCAATTCACCGGTGATTGGCGCCCAGTATGATGTTAGAATATCAGTTAGTTGCTGACTTGCAGAGCTGCGGCTGACTGATAGATGTTGATAAACTTGAAGGCAGATCCATATGCACAATTACATAATCGATTAAATAGTTCACCTTGCCTTTGCTCTCATCCTCAGCTGCCTCCGATCTATAAAGCTGGCCTGAACCATTGAGTTCAACGCTAACGGAACGTTCAGAAGTTCGGTCGGGAATTACCGGTCTGTGGCGCTCGCACTTCCTGAATACAAGTTCTAAACGTTCTTTATATGCATCATTCTCGTCATCCCAACCATATGACCCCATGGCAGCCGCACTGTACATGACCATAGTTTGGTGGGTCTAAAATAACGCTCTACTCTGAAGTTCTTCCAAGGACAAGTTTTGCAGCTTACCATATACACCCATTGCTTAATGACCACATCCTCGGATGTATTTGAGAGAGATAGGCGCTGACAAGACTTACTACGAAGTAACACGAAGGACTGATCACGGTGGATCACCTGCGAATTGATGGTCTGCACTACATGTCTCCCCAAAAAGAGGGACTCCATGAGCAAGTGGCACGATAAATATCGCCCTTGTTTGTTGAAAAGATCACTTGCAGTTGAAACGTTGACGCCCAGAAAATTTACAAGTGGGATATCTATGGAGATCGTGCAAGGATCGTCAATCGAATTCACTTCAACAAGGATATTGTTGCACTGCAGTAAACCCGGACACTTAGGCAATACACACGCCGTGGACGCAAGCCCTGAGGCTGTCAGCAGCGATATTACCAATTTAGCACCTCTGACCTTCATCCTAATGGGGAAGCTGAAGTTTTACTTGCCAGCGTCACAGGGGAGAATTGGGAGACACGTCCACAGCGGATAGCGCGACGAGGAAAAGATAAGTCCTACACAAGAGTGGCATCTTTATAAGCTGGCAGAGTTCATTCACCATCTGTTTGGCTTGCTTTAAACTACGTTACATCGCCTCCAACGACTCCACCGTCCCAACACGAGGTAAGGTGATTTAATCTTTTCAAAACGAGACGGAGACAACGGATGGTGGCTGAACGATCACGGGTCTTCGCGGATCTGAACAGATCGTCGATTACTGCACTAATCAGGGCATCCCACGTGGTTGAGCTAGTGAGTAACCAGCGTGTGAGCGTTGAAACCTGACACCTTCTCTGAGGAATCCAGCGCCAATAGCTGTATTCCGTATCCTCGTTTCTGACAAGGATGGGCGCTGCTAGGACGCTGCCCAACACTTGCTACATACTATGAAGTAAGTAACAGGAAGAAGGTGCCTGGTGTGCAATGTTGCTTGCTATAATAATGTGATATGATATGTCATAACAGGGATGACGAAGGAGTGAGTGCTTCATACACGGCACAAATATTCCTACCATGTTTGAAATCTACTAGACATTTGAAGCAATTTGGCATTCTGCCGATTGCCGAGGTACCTGCTTGTACCTGCCACGGAGGAGGTTTTATAAATTGGCCTTTTTATCACATCTTCACTTGCAAACCGATTCGGAAGATCCACCGATGGCTGATCTCCTTGCTCGTTACGATCTAGAAAAATTCAATGGTGCAGGTGCCTCAAAAGGACGCGTTCGCCATCTTGGAGGCGGTGAGCAAATCCATTGCATCCATAACCGTTATTTAAAAGGTCTTCAAATCTTATTTATTGGTCTCATGGTCGACTTGCACGACCCCATGAGTATCACGGAGCTCAGTTCGTCCACTCAAGAATGCTGGTGCTCGCTCCGCTTCCAATTCCCAACCATTGCATTTGGTGCATCGGCAGCACTTGGATTAGCAATGAAAGCGAGTAGTGATACAGGGCACAATCAGTTCCCCGAGTCCACTGGCAATCCTTAATACAGAAGGAACGACTATCTTCATTCTATTAGGGTCTGCCTACGGGAGACTAACTGGCAATATGCCATCGGAT
>PVYJ01001171.1:0-23458 GCA_002995095.1 Rhizopogon sp. AM-2018a | reverse complement strand
ACAATGCCAATCCGATGAGTATTGGTGCGGCTGATGGCGGTATCATGTGATTTGTGGGGTCAAGGCAGCCCCAGATAACCAGGCCGATGACGAAGTCCTGCGAGCGATTGTTAGGTATGTTGTGTACTCGGATTAAACTTCGGTAATTACAGTGACAAATTCATTCAGAAGAACGCGGAGCAGGTTCATCGATGCAGGGACATAGAAGGCGAACACCCCAGCCGGCCCACCACTTGAGAACATCACGGTGTCGTAAAGGCCTTTTTCAATTAAAATATTCTCTGCAATCTTCGAAGAGTAAGATCTCTGAATACTTAGCATATTTCTGGTCCTCCACGTACCACAAGCAAATCTTTCCATTGGACATAGACAATCATACAGGTGATGTATGCTGCTAAAATCTGCGCAAAGATATATCTAGATTATGCATTAGTGACATTGGTGTGATTGTGCTGACAATCGCCACAAACCTGGCCGCTTTTCTCATGGGAAAGCCACGCAAAATTACGAAGGTGATTGTGACACCTGGATTGAAATGACCTCCCGATGTCGCAGCACAAAGAGAAATGGCAAACGTGATGCCCGTGGCGTAAGCGAAGCCGATGGTATACAATGCTGTGCGGTCATAATTGAAGGATTTCATTGAAATCCACGAAAGGCAGAGACTTACATCCTATCCCAACCTGGCCGGTGACCGAACCGACAACAAATGCAGCGGTAGCTCCAACACCTGGATATCAAATTAGAATGGATGATGGGGCCAAACATTCTAAGGAAGCGAACTGACCTGCATAGACGTAAAGAAACACCCCAAACTACAAATGGCACATCAATCAGATAATTGCAAAATAAAGGTGCATACATGCCATTTCAGCGACCATCTCCACGAACCAGTGCGCCTCCTTATGTTTAAGCTTTTCCCAGGATGTCATCCAACGGGGCTTTGGTTCAACATCGCTTAGTCTTAGATGGATTGTTGAGGGCGCCATGGTTGGAACAGTGAGGTTGAGAAGGGTGAAAACTATCGAAAGGCCCTTTTATCGGCAGGAGCAGGGAAGATCAAGGAACTGGGCGAATATAGCCGCTCCATATTAGACTGCCATTCCAGGTATCGCCTATACATAATTTCAAAGAACGCAAAGCAGCAGCATGGGCCAATCGATCATCTTGGTCCGGTCTGCAGATCTAAGTGTTCTATTACGGATTTCAAGGTCGCCTCGTTCCTAGGCACATGCCGCTCCTACCGTAGGTTCGAATGGCTTTTTCCGATTACGTCTCTCGTCGCGCATAGGCGCAGCTCGTGCAAGTCGCGATCCTCCTGAGCGGGGTGCAGCGTGCAGCGTGTGTTTCTGTGGTTTCCTAAATATAAACGAGAAGTCATAGGACTTCTCTGAAAAGCACCCCATGTGGGGTATATGCACCCGGTCGTAACAAGGTCTTAAGAATAGAACATGTCCTCGTCACCAAAATCAGCCAGGATAGGTAGCTTTGATTTTCCGTCACTGATTGATACTGGTGATTGCATTGGGAGATTGGTGATTGCATTCGGAGGGACATTGCTGTTGGCCAGCCGGACCATGAAGCGCGACCTCATTGTGTCCCCCATGATTTGAAGCTCCGCAGCGCTGGAACATGAAACAGATGATCACCTCGGAGAACGCCACACAGACTGCGGTGTGACCGTGAATCTCCAGCTAGTGTCTGTGGCACATCATCAGGGCCATTGCGGCACCACCAGCAACTGCATAAACTTGGCGAATGGTGTCAACCTGGAAGGATCGATATCGTTCGACGTGTCACTTACCTGTTATTGGGCGAGATACTGGAAAGTGCCGTGACGTGGCAGAGCAAATGTAAGATGATGTCCGAGCTTGCCCGAGAAGAGCTTCTCTAATCGGACCGCGGCACCGTGAGACTACACTTTGTATAATGACCAAATGGGCTTCGAGTCCGGTATGATCAGGACTAGGAAACCAGGATTAGGATTCAGGCTGATTCAAGACGATCGCAATTCCTAGAGTCTTCTATGACTCCGAAACGATGACGACCTCGCACTCATGCTGGACAAGCTATCCCGCTTGGATAGCAAAATCAATGTTGTGTACACCAGGGGGTGGCACTTATCGTGGTCTTCGATGTTGAGTGGAAGGAGGACACCACAAACGACAGTCGCGGACAGTGGACGGCTGTATACCGTCAGTCCTTCATATATTCATACCAAATTAATTTGTCGCGTCTAGACATCCGTCGAAAGTCCGTGCTAAGGCTTAAATCATGGTGACTACCATGTAGTGAATCTGATGGCAAGCAACGAGGTTCGGGCGTCAACGTCTTTCAGACACTGCGCTTCGTCTATAGTCGCATCCGAGTCAAGAACCCTCTAGAGGTAGCGGGAATTACTTTTACCTCATACCAATGTTACAGTGTCTACTACTACCTGTTTCTCGATCGGACTGCTTTTCCTCCCAATGACCAAGATGTCCTAGACGACAATATCTTCAACCACTATGATACGATAAGTGACGTTTCACCTCCCGTTGGTTGCAGACTCATTATGTCGTGTATGTAGGCAAACGCTTTCAGAACAGCACGTTTTCTACGTGCTCCTGTGTGCATCCAGGCTGGGACGCCTGCAAGCCCGCATGCTTTGCTCGGCTATCAGTGTGCTCGATTGGGCTCGTCCTTGCTAAGGGTGCAAATTTCCATAATGGAAGCTTTCCTTGCCCATACGCTTCTTCCTTCACCTGTCGGTGGTTCTCAGAAGTTTACTTGGGTTCCAAATGACCCGGTGGTATACAATATGTTTCGCCGGTAATTCCTTGTTGATGCCATAAACAGAAAGTTCAGTCAAAGATAACATATCCCTGCACTGCATCAGGATTGGGCCACTCTGATTAACCGTATCTTTCGCTTCCGAAATCATGGTTACTTGCTTGGAAACCTAGTTGTTGGTTTCTTACACAAGCAACGTGCATACCACGTTAGCAGGACAGTCAATTGCCTTGGTATTCGAGAACGTCTGTGACTGGCTTCGTGGCTTCTTGTCACATCCTCATGGCCGATTGAAGTGGTGCCATTAGTTCTATATACTGGCATGCATACCTGTGCCATGCCACTGCCACATCTCTTTATCGCGGGGTGGACTTCGTTTAGCGTCCTGTCTCAAAGCGGTCGCTGAGTTGCAAATATGGTGCTGCTAGTAGTAGCCTGCTACATATTCGCTCTTTGTACTATTTTCTTTTATCTGGTCACTTTGATTCACCGATATCACTGTCAGCCTGGAGTGTGTATCGAGGAAGGTGCCTCCATCTCTCCAGGATGGGTCCCAAGTTGCTCCAGCCTTCTATCACTGTTCCACATTGCCAGGGAGGTTTAACTGCGTCGGTTGATGTGGCGTCTCGGTGATCACCACATGCGCGGACCTCTCGCGCTTTTCAAAAGCCCACACGTCGGTTTTTTTGTGGGGGCACTTTCGTTGTTCTGACTGAGTGAGTATCGTCTGAACTCTGCTCCTGACGGAAGTTTCCGAGAGCGAGCACTGATCATGAACGTGCGTTCACTATTTACCAGAGAGACATGATCACTGTGACGAAGGATCAAAATACTCCCGCTCGGCGAGCCAAAGTGCTTTTGATTTGCACATTTTGGTTGATGGCGAATCCCTTCCAGCGCGTTGTATGCGTGGGTGTTCTGGTCAGTGCCTCATGTCAAGGACCCCGAGAGCAATATTTGAAACTCCGTGCGTTCGTTGACGACGGAAGACTTATTACATTCGAGAGGAAAAACGTGTTATTGGTTCAGAAATGGACTGTATTTTGAATGCAGAGGATGCTGTTATGCAGGGTTCAGTTGATTGGCAGATTAAGGAGGTGATTTGTTGTGTGTTAATTAAAAAAGATTAGGGTATTCGGGGTATTTAAGAAGGTATAATTCCCGCGGGTTAGATGTCGTTGTAATTTGGGTTTCAAGGAATTGGGTATACTCTTCAAGTGAACGACTCGTCGACGCTGTTCCCGACGTTGAAGCCTCTGGTCAGCTCGTCCTTCCCCCCTAGCCAGCTTCCAGACAGGCATATTTTCTTCTTCTTCTCTTTCTTTTCTTAACAAAACAACCAGGTCGAAACACTTCTCACAAGCCAAAGGTACTTTTGGTAACGACCTTTAGTCGCGTCCTCCTCGCTATCTGTCGGCATTTCACCTCAACTCTTCTGCATTTCTTTCCTGTGTTTTCTTTACTTTTTCTCTTTATCTACGGATTAACAATGACAACCGCCGCTCGCCAGCCCAAACCAAGAGGCAAAGGAATGGCAGACCCTCCTCGGTCAGTCTATCACAACTTTTGCCACAATCCCATTCCATCACTCACCCCCTTCTACATTCAAGTCGTCCTGCCTGGCAGACAGGTGGTGCTAGGGCCTCTCCTACTTTCTCACCTGCCACCATTCCTGCTCGTCTTCCTCCCGCGACTCCGGCAGCATTCCCCCCACTTGGTGCTCAGACTAACGGTTCTCGCACTCATGACCCCGCGCAGCAGGACCGCATTCTACCTGCTCTATCTGGTCTTACCGTGTGTTTTCACTCTCTTGCGCCGGGAATATGTCCACCAACCTTGTATTTTTAGGGCACAACTATCACGCTGTCCACCAAAACTGCTCAGCGGTATGAGGGCGTCGTATCATCTACCACTACTGAGGGTGACACCAACGGTGTCACCCTCAAGGACGTCAAAGAGATTTCCAAACTTGGCGCACCACTCAGAGAGTCACTGTTCATTGCTCTCACTACTATCGACACTTGGCAGTCCGGTCCCGCGGACGCTAAAGCTCCCAATGGCGACTGTGAGTTCATCACTTCAGCCTCTCCCTTCGACACAGGAAGCTGATCCAGCCACATGTTTTTTCTTGATGCTGATCTTGTGACTTCCTGTGCACTAGCCTTCCGAACAGATGCTGATATCAGCAAGAGCAAGTCAATTCGTGAACGGGAACTACAAGCATGGCTGCCTTCCGGTGCTGGTACTAGCTCCCCGCCTCCGACAGGCACCCACCTCGAAGGCTTAGGCGACGAACTTACCTTTGGCCCGGGCTCTGGCGCCAACATGTCTTGGGACCAATTCGCGGCCAATGAACAAAAGTTCGGCATCACCACTTCTTTTGATGAAGAGGTTTACACTACCAGGTTGGATCGGACGGCTGCTGACTATAAGGAGAAGGAACGACAAGCTCAGCGCATCGCCAGCGAAATCTTGAGTGTATGTTTGGGTCGTAGAAGTTCTATTTTAACCTGGGTTGATTTTTTTCACAGGGTACCATCAATAATCCCCATATAGCCGAGGAGAGGAATGTCAGCGTTGACGACAGCGGCATGAACGAGGAAGACAAGTGCGTCGATCAGGTGTTACCTCTGGTCTCGGCTGACGGCATGCTTACTAGATATGGCGCTGTTGTTCGAGGGCAGAATGCCTATATTCCACCAGGCGCTCGCAAACAACAGAACGTACCAGTGCCATCTGCGACAAGCCCCCCTCCGAAAGCTGATGTTCCTAAAGTATCTGTCAATGGCCCTGACGGTGCTCCTGTCGCTGCAAAGGACGCGACGCCTCCTGTCGTCAAGTCTCCTTCACCTACGCCATCAACATCATCGTCCAATAAGGTCAGTTGTCATAAATCTCTCCCGATCTTGATCTATTTGTTTCAATTCAATTGCTGCGATGCAATGTTTTACCTATGATCGGTCGACTGATGGATACTGACGATCACTCCTTGCTGTGGTGATGATAGCCGCCGGCGGATCCATTACCGGCATTCCGCGACTTTGTGACAAACGAGAAACAGCGCTTGACGCAAAAGAAGCAAGCTCTCTTCAAGAATGAGATGGACAAATTGACGGCTGACTTGCGGAAGTTCAGTCAAACGTTCAAGGTCAGTTTTGCGGTATCTCTCCTCTATTACTGGTTTCGACTGTTGAGGTCCATATAGTTGAACCAGACCATCCCCGATGACTTGGTGGTTATTCTTGCGAAGGATGAGGACAAGCAGCGACAAATTCGCGAGAAGGCGTCGCAAGATGCTGCCTCGACGAGCGCTCGTGCCATCGGTGTCACCGCTACCCTCAGTCCTTCCCCCAGCGCCTCACGCATGCCGGTCTCCACGTCTACCAAGATCATTGCCGCTCGTGCCAAGCCTGTTGTCGCGCCCACCGTCACAAAGGCTCCCGTTGCTGGAACCTCCACCTCTGTCGCCAAACCCACTGCTACGAAGGCTGCCGAACTCGGCAAGAAGCCCATAGTCAGCATGTATATCCAGCCCATCCCGGCGTTCAAAGGCCCAAAGCGCTCACCCACACCATCGCATGGCACCGCGACCCAGACGAACGGCGCTGCCGTACCCACGTCGCCCACTAGCACCGCACGGCTCAACGCGAATGCCTCCTCGTTCAGACCCAATCTAAAGGCAAATGCTTCCACCCCTGTAATACTGGTTACTAGATTTCGTATCCCTCGTTACTGACTAATGTTTTGGTCTGCGTAATTAGGGTCCTACGTCTCCGATTCCGAGTTCCACGTCGGCTTCTGCGTCGCCAAAGGTTAAGCCAGCCGAATCGGTGAGTCATCCGACCTGTGAATGTTTGATCGTGGATTAATGCAGTGCTCTAGTCACCTACGCCCAATCCATTCTTTGGCGCCAAGATCATCAAGAAGGGAGCGATCCATATCAAGGACGACTTCAACCCATTCAAGCACAACAAAGTCGTGGAGGCGGGCCAAATTGGTATGTCCTGCACCTCTTGTATTGGGATTCAATCTGATGGCGCGTCGTTGCAGTTGCCATGTGGCCTTACAGCGGCAAGCGTTACATGAGTATGTTCCCTCCCCTGCAACACCAGTCGTCGCCTCAGCAGCCCGTTCACATGGCGCCGCCCGGTCCCCCGCCTATCCCACACCCTGTATACGAAGATAGTGGTGAACAGCGTGTTTACTACTACCCTTATTACCACGGACAGGTATGCATATGCATATTTCATGTGTGCAATCTTACTCAAACTTGCTCAGCCCATGATGCCCGGCATGGCGCCTCCCCCACCTGGCGCATATGTATCAACACCTTTCATGCAACCAATGGCCTACCCACCGGGCATGCCACCGAACGGCCAACGTGAGTTTATGATTGCCTAATGGTGAACCACAGTCCCTGATGTCCCACAGCCATGTATGCTGCATCGCCTATGCCTCAGATGCCTCGTGTGTATTCATGTTCGTGGATGCTAACTCTGGCTGATGATCTATCCTTGTAGCGCCACAATACATGCAACCACCGCCTGGCACGTACCCTCCCCCACCCAACGGTGCCGGGCCCCGCCCATCTATGCCACCTACCCCTATCCCTGCTCATGCGCACCCATACTACCACCAAAGCCCACAATGTACGTGCCCAATTAATTTTGGTTTTATTTTGATTGACGCTGGGATATGCTTGTAGTACAACACGCCGTCCCCTACATGATGATGCCCCCTGGAGGACCGAATGGTCCTCCCCACCCATACGAAGCTGGCCCGGCTCCTCCAATGGGCGGCGTGGGCCACCCATGATCGAATGATGAGTAGCATGGTGTTCGCGTCTTTTCTTCTCGCTATCCGTTGTCCATTATCTCCACGCAGTTATGCCACGGTTGTTGTGTTTTCACTGCCCAGACGACCTCTGGGTTTATGTTGTAGCTATCGTCTTTGGCATAAATTGATCGTGCAGACCGAGAACCAAGCCAGGGTCGACATCAGCAAGACAGGTAAGTAGGTATATACAAAGACGTGAGCAACTATAAACAACAAGAGGCGGGATGCTACCCAGTATACACCGAAAGTTCGATCTTTTTCAGTAGGCCCTTGAGTGTGTTACTACTCCGATTGCAGTGGTTCTGCAGCCAACCCTCCATCTCATGTCTGATATCAGCAAGCTCCTCGCACAGAGGCAACTTGCCGTCCTGACGCACAAGACAAGGATTGAGCAAAAGATCAAAGAGCCTCGTCCATAAGTCATTCTGCCAGTAACGCTTGAAGGGCGTCGTAATCTTGTAAGGGGAATTGGGCGTGACGGATGACGGTTCGATGTATTTGCCGAACAGCATGCAGTAGACGATGCCAGCAAGACCAAAGTAGTCGGTCTGATATGTCCAGGGTCGCTTCTCTCGTAGCTCGAAGCAGTCTCGTGCGTCTGTTGGCCAGTCACAAATAAACTGCTGGTCGTGAGGGAAGAGGGACGTGTCGAGTGCCCGCCCGAAGTCGATAACCTTGACGCCCTTGTATTTCCAGCCGCCATCACCAGAGGGCTGGTATACGCCTGAGAGGGAGGACGCACCGCCCGGGACGTCTTCGAGGCGCAGAAGGCAGTTGTCGATCTTGAGATCGCCGTGGATGAACCCTGCGCTGTGCATTCCTTCTAGGAAACGCATGACCTCGATCGTGAAAAACATGACGAGCAGCTCATCAAGGCATGCCCCTTGCTGTGAGATACCAGCAGTGCCAGCACGGTTGACGATGTCGAGCAGGGTGCCTTGCGGGCATAGCTGCATAAGCAGATGACTTTCATCGCGATACGCATAAAGGGCGTACGGTAGGATGATGGAGCGGCGGAGCGTCTCGGGGAGTATGCGGTGGATTCTACGCAGGACGTGGAATTCCCATAGATTTCGGGGCTTGACGACTTTGAGGGCAAGCATCGACGAACTATCGTCACCATCGTCATCCTCGTCAAAGTCCTCATCCTCGTCGTCCTCATCCCCGTTCTTGGACGAAAAATCCCGAGCTGCAAATACTGCACCGAAGCCGCCTTCACCTAGTTTGTTCACCACCTTTAGTCTCTTTCCCTCCAGGGTCACCATAAACGCATTGTCATCAAAGCCCTTGGAGCTTGAGCCGCTCCCTCGCCTGCCCTGCTTAGCGGCGAACTTCTGCAGACCGTCAAGCATGCCCGAGTCCTGCCCTCGCAGGTCGTGGAAATCTTGATCTGCAGGCAAGAGAGAAAGCAGTGTCGACATAATAGCAGGGTCGAAGGGATTGCAGGGGTTTGATGGTCTGAAAGTAGACACTACTGCCATAGCGTCCGAGAGACTGAGTGTCCCCGTGCGTTCCTCGATCACTTCCAGGTCTGCTGGTTGATACTGCAAGACCGGTCCTGGACGGTCATAGGAAGCGAATGATGAATCCGACTCGTCCCCATCGTGTGCATATCCTCGCTCACGTTCATCTTCCTCCCTCAGCTCTGCAGCGAGTCGTTCTGCAGCCTCGACTGCATTGTTCTCACCTGGCGTAGGGAGTCCGCGAGTGCTGAACTCAAAGGTACGTTCTGTGATGGGAGTCATCACGTTGATCTTGCCGAAGCGACCTCCAAGAGGCTGCGGTAGCTCCTCCTCGTACTCTTCTTCGAACTGATCGCTGACGCTTGAAGATGAGGAAAGAGGTATATCGCCTCCATCTTCTGCCTCGACATAGCCGTCCTCAAAAGGCTCATCGCTCGAGGAGAAGTTCTGCTGAGGGTCGTCTGCGGGTTCACTGGATTCATCAGTGTAGGTCTCAGAAACCGGTGGCTTTACACCTAGAGGTGCCCCACGCTCCACCTGGTTTTCAGGTGTGGCAACAGTACCACTATCCACAAAAGGTTTAAACGCGCTCGGCTTCGGAGTAAAGACGTGTCCTGCATTCTCCCCACCTTCATTGGATGGTGGGCGACTGAAGACCTTGAACGGTGGCGTTTTGGAGTCGAACGGAACAAATGGTGCTGCGTCCGGCTTGGAAGCAGGAGGTTGAAAGACACCTGCGTTCTCATTGAGAGGGCTAGTCTTCGTCCCCTGTGAATTTGGTCGAGTGAGGGGCTCTTTCTGAGATACAGGAGTGAAGACCCGGGAGAAGACGTTGGCTTTTACGTTGATATTCTCGTTTTCTCGTCCCGAGTTTTCTTCAGAGATGGCTTTAAGGGTGCTGGGCGGTTTGAGAGAGGTAGCAGGAGTGCTGTCCTTTGTTGTAAGTGCGCGCCGACCAATGTCAGGAGTGATAAACGTTTGTTTCGGGGGTTCATCCACGAAGGGCTTGAACTACCAGCAGTTCAGTATTGAACGAGGGAAATAATTAGATGAGTACCTTTGCCGCAGGGGTGCGGTTTGCGTTCTCGTCCACGAAGGGTTTGAAGGCACCTTTCAGGAATAGAGATATAATTTAGTCCCAAGGTCAACGTGAATCTCTGCACTTACCCGGTGTCTTGGCGTTCTGATTGTTTTCCACGTGGACAACAGGCGAGGTCTGTCTCGTTGCAGGTGTCATGAGTTCAATCCTCTTCACCGGCGCATGCTTGCTCCCAGGCATCATCCGTTTTACAGTTTTATCTGGAGAGTTATACATTCCAAACACGTCCGCTAGCGCTTCTTTCGTGTTGATCGTGACTGTTGGCTCTCCTACACTGACCATGCTCTTGCGCTTTCCGTACCCCATATTCTGTGTGCTCCGTGCTCCGTCATCGTTGAAGTTCACTCGGACAGTTTCGCGAGTTTCTGACGGTGGAGGTGGACCCCACTTCTTGTTGAGAAGCCCCATGGAGCGGGCGCGGACTTCAGCAGCGCTGTACTCAACACCATCTTCAGTGAAGAGTAGTGAGAGATTAAAGCGTAGCTTTTCTGGGCGCCTCCCTGGGACAGGAGGGGCGAGCATCGGAGCATAGCGGCTATGAGCTGTAGGGCTTGACGAGGAGGCTTGCGGAGCACTAGAACTCGAAGATGGTGAGGATTTTGAGTTACTTGAGGACGATGGTGGTGTATCGTAGTTCTTGAAGGGATTACGGCGGAGGGCATCGATTTCCTGAAACCCACTTGGATGGAAGGTGATGGATGCGAATTTAGACGAGGAAGGGCAGGCTTGGAAATCGCGATAACGTTTCTTCAGTCTCTCGATTGGACGAGCGTTGCGCTTGATCCCGATGCGGAACACCTTGTCCGCCTCGGTATGTCTAGATCGAGCAGATGAATAATTCACCCATCTCGCACTACGGGTTTCGCGGCATACAAGCTACTCACCTTCCCTCCTTTTCCAATGCTCCAGCAAATTCCTCGTAAAGTAGTGCGTATACGCAGCCGATGTCGTGTTTCACGAGATATGAGTAAATTATCGTCGGTTTTTCGACACGCTTCGCATACGTCGACCAGAGTTTTAGATATCTAAGATCGCCCTTATACCTCAGGTCATCTTTAAACCGCCTCGTGCACTCCTCTAGGAGCTCGAGAAGACCGGATGATATATCGTCTGCAGGATATTGTTGGATTGTCCATTTGACAAAGTCATCATAGGCAGCGAGTGGGTCTTCGTCTTCCTGGAGGGCCTCAGCGATGCTGGCACGATATTCTTCCTTTTCTTGATCGAGCTGAGCGTTGCGAGCTGGTGCCATTGAGTGGATTTATGTTGGCGAGAAGTCGTGCACCAACCTTTGTTGAAGTGTGTTGACGTCCCCGAACGCGACGCGTCGGTATCACGTGGCACAAAAGCTGCATCTCCCCCTTTAAGAAGTTCAAGTACTATTTGAATACTGGGTCGTACAGGTCGTGGAACGAGCGTTGATCTTACTTTCCCGGTAACCACTCGAATTGGATGACTCCAAAGCCTACACAGGGCCCTCACTGCATGCTTCAAATTATATAACAACAACAACCCCTGTGGCTCTGCTATGTAGTGCGTCGATGAATTTAATGTACAGCAGTTACGAGAAATGTACTGTATTCGCAGTGACGTGTAAAGCAACTCCACTCACTGGTAGTTGAAAGATGGATGGCATCAGTTGCTTGAGTAGACTAGGCGAAACGCCACGAAAACGCGCAGTTGCTACAACAGCGATGAGGAACGATAAACGAGATATTGTATTACTTGCCACATTGAAGTAGGATAACCAGGATCAAGACAGCGTCGGGTCCTTTATCAAATGTCCCAACACTCCTCCTTCAATACTCGTCTCCCATAACTCCACCTTTGCGCGCTCGATCTCTGCCACGATCTGTCGTCGACGTTCCCGCGCGCGCTGCAGGATAGCTTCTTTCTCAATGGGCTTGTGAATAGCCCGACGAGGAACCACAGAGTTTGAATTTTGCGTATACTGAACTGACGGAGTGGAAGCAGCGGGGATATTGCTATTGCTCCTGATCAAATCATCTAGGGAGGGCACCGGCGTGACTGGCGTAATTGGCGTAACTGACATAGCTTCATCATGGTATTCAGGCGGCGGTAAGGCTTGAAGCTCTGCTAACCAGCTGTCAAACAGGGCTTCATCAAACTGAGGTAAGGCCTCTCCTGGGGGCGTATTCGGTACCTCGAGTGGATCCTGAGGGTTGGAAGGGACGCCTGAGAGAAGGGAAGCCAATAATTGATCCAACGAGTCTGCGGGAGCTTCAACACCTGCACTCAAACTCCGTTCCGAAGTAGGCTCCACTGTAGAGAACCTGGAACTCTCCGTGCCAGCAGAACTCCCCTTGCTCATTGACCCTTGACGCTCATCTTCCAACTTCCGCTTTTTCATCTCCATCTTCATCTTTCGCGCCTGCTTCCTTGCTGCCGCACTATGCACAGCATCCTTGATCAACTCCAACAGCTGCACAATCAACTGCCTCGCACGATCCTGCTCCCATGTAGTGTGATATGACTCAGGGCCTTCACCTTCCGGGAATGGATAGGGCACATCCCAGTCCACCGCACCAGCTGGGACGTCAGTGAGTTTGCGACGTTTTAGCGGGGGTGGACCGGTCATGGGGGGCGCACCGTATGGACGCGAAAATGAGCGAGTATATGTAGGTTGGCCTACCGGATCCGGAGAGTTGCCCATGAGTTTCAGGATGCTCGATAACACGGGAAATATATTTTTCTGTCTGATGAGGGAGGTGACTACATCTTCTCCATTGACAGGAGGAAGCTGACACTGGGGCGATTCCTCGACAACGATGGGGTTAAAAGGCGTAGACCCTTGGAGCGTTTTGTGTGGAAGGTTGGTTGGCTTAATATCTCCAACGAGGCCAGCTATGCCAAGCAATGCTTTCTGACTTCGTAAGAAATTAGAAGGTAGTGGATCATCTGGACCCGGAAACATTATCGGTGGGGGGTCAGGACGCGGCGTCGAAGACTTTGATTTCGTTGATTTACTTTTTCTCGTAACACTCGAAGTGGGACGAGATATCGATGAAGATGCCGATGACGAGGGTGCTGATGATGCAGCACGAGGTGACTGAGTGCAACGCCATTGCGAGGTGTTTTGCGATGGTTGCACATACAAACGAGGAAGCTCGTGAGTGCTAATGCCACCTAAAGGCAGAGCTGGGAGTTCGGCTGGTAGTTCAGAACATGACATATGGGAACCAGGAAGTGCAATGGTCCCCACATTTTGTGTTATGCCTCTGCCCTTCTCTTGGGCTACTTGAGGGGGTAAGGCCGGTGACCTACCTCTGATTGGAGACGGGGGAGGCGAGCCAAAGAGAGAGTCTTGGTCATCTTCAAACATGCTGTCGCGGGTTGTGAGTTAATTGATGGTGGAACGTGAGGAGAAAGACACCTTCTCAGCAGGGCGGGGTATATAGGTTATAGCTGGATAGGCAATACGTCAGTAGAAGTCAATAAAAATATTTCAAGTCAAGAAAGGTCTACTCACGAGCATCAGGTCGTAACGAAGAAATCTGTTGATCTAGAGATGATTGTCGATGATCAACCAGAAAGAATTTTGGTGATGGACATCCAAATACCACCAAACATGATAGTCACGTGGTAAAGCCTCGATTACAACTTTGAAATTTAGAGTTTTGACTAGCACATATTCCTCCTATTATAATCTTGTATGTATCAGCTTGAGCGTTTTCAGAACCCATTTCTGCGGCAGTTCCGTTCACATGGTACACACAAACACGACTGCCGAGGGCTGCCGTTGCCATTTCTGTCACGAGCGCGCGCCTTGAACTTGAGCTCCCTTCCGCTCGGTGTTTTGTCGGTGCTACAAGCATAGCCATCGAGAACTATTGATTGATATGTACGTTTTCCTTCATGAATACAGCACCTCTATAGTGGACGAACCCAAGGTCCTGCCGGGCCCTAATAGTGTCTCGTTACCCATTATCACTTACCATATTAACGTACCAAGAATACCTCCCTGACTCAGGGAACGTCCTCCTGACCTTGCAAACGGTCCGCTTTCTGCAAGCATGACCATCCCCCTGTCACGAGGAATATAAGCTCAAGAAGTTAAAAACTTGCTTTTACATCTCACTGAATCTCCACCGCAAGATGCAGACAACCCCGTGGCCAGAACGCTTTATTGACTTGAAACGCCAGATTGTCCAGGCTACGCCAGACTATGAGAACCGTCTCACAGAATGCTGGAAGGACATCCTTCAAGAGCTCGATAAGCGCACCACAGAAATTGCACAAGCTGGTTCGGATGTGAGCCCTAGCGTCGTCTCGCTCCTTGATTTAATGCAAACTGACCATGCACATAGTATATCCCACAAGTAAAGTACGAAGAACTTGCGACGCTCTCTGCTGAGCAAATCGATATCATTCGGCGCAAAGGCACCGTCGTCATCAAGGATGTTGTCGATGACAGCGAAGCCCTCGGCTGGAAAGCTGCCCTTGAGGACTTCGTTCAAGCTAATCCCCATGTTAAAGGTAATATTGGACTAAATGATCCGTACAATTGGTCATTGATGCGGCAAACAGGATTCCCCGAAGAGGATAAGCAATTCTTCATGCTGTAGTAAGCATGATTTTCACAACTATTTTGAAAGAATGCTGGAATCACCCCGCCAGTTGGACGCGTTCCCAAGTGCAAGCCCGTGCACACCCGAATGTTCTAAAAGCTTCCGCATGGCTGAATAACCTCTACAAGAAGCCAGGCAAGCAACTCGAGGGCGTTGACCTCAATGTTCCCCTCGTGTATGCCGACCGATTCCGTATCCGCCACCCCGGTCTAGGATGGGACAAGCACCCGCCTCACGTTGATGGTGCGTTGCACGATCCAAAATCACGTAGCTGTTGAAGAGCTGAGCGAATGCAAGGTGGCTCGATTGAACGCTGGGAGGATGAAAGCTTCCGTAAATGCTACGCTGATATTCTTAGTGGTAACTGGCGCGCGCATGACCCATATGAACTTGAGGGTCGTCTAGATGCCCGGACCTCGTTATATGGTAGACCAGGACAAGTGAGTGTCCCTTATGTCCTTCTAGCGACCCTATTTTCATTTTTCGTAGTCGACTGTCTTCAGGACCTTCCAAGGTTGGCTGGCCATGAGGTCTGTATCACACGTTGGGTTCCCAAATTGTGCCTGACAGGGTCCTGAATTTAGTCACACTGCCCCAACACAGGGAACACTCCAAGTGTTTCCAGATGTCATGCTCTCAAATGCATACATGATTCTCCGCCCATTCTTCTCCCCCACCGTCCCGTTTGACTCCGAGGGTATCCTCAAACCAGAGAACTGGGTCTTTGGTGAGCCGACTTACTTGAACAATAATAGCTTACGCTCACCTCATTGAAAGATATCTCTACCCCTGACTTCCCGGGTATCGCACTCAAGGCAGACGGGTTCTCGGGTCCGCACCCAACGCCGCAACAGCATCCGCACCTCAGACTCGGGGAGACCATGACGTCCGTGCCGAAGGTTAACCCAGGGGATATGGTCTTCTGGCACTGCGTATGTTTTGCTTCTATTACATGTCGTTATTCATATACGAGTATGACCCGCAGGATGTCGTGCACTCTGTCGAAGAAGATCATACCGGCACCGGAGACTCTGCAGGTACGCGATTTGTATTTTTTTTGTCTATGGATCGCGCCAATGCAAACCTATTTCAGTCATGTACATCGGTGCTGTCCCACAGACGCCCATGAACATCGAATACGTCAAGAAACAAGCAGAGACGTTCCTTGCGGGAATCAACCCTCCCGACTTTGTCAAGGACAGACCGGACACCAGATATGTTGGCTTGGGCGTCGATGAGGATGTGAAAGAACCTATCGCGCGAGTTGCCATGGGGCTGCCGATCCAAGTTGCATGAGCAATGCCATCCTGCTATGACTTTATGTTGCTGTAAGACTAGAATTCAATGCTTGCGAGTACCAAGGTGGCTGGCAGTGTGTAGAACAACATCTCATATTTCCGAGAGAGTCGATCGTGAACCAACGAAATACTTATGAGTTACCATGCTTCAAGTCATACAACACAGGAATACAACGGCGTAAATGATCATAATAGTCCTAATACAACCCCTCCACAAACCCTGAGACACGGAAATTCTACCAAGGCTGATTAGCATTCAATGGTGCAGGCCATTCGGGCAAGTTCGTCAGTGCAGCATTGCACGATTCGCGCACCCGCCGCTTGCTCACAGCGTCTCCCGACTGTCTATAAGAGGAATAAACCTCTTGCAGCTGGAATGTAGATGCCGCGATGGTATCTGCAGAAAGAGGTAGGGTGAATACTAGGCAAGACCCGCAGCAGACGGTAGATGTTACCATGATTTAAATTAGCTTCTTTCACGATCTGGATGAAAGGGTGAGCAAGTCCACGGTATCGCAATAAGAAAGCACTTGCCTCCTTCCACCTCTGGAGTTCGCTACTGGCATATCCTTGAGAGCCAGGCGCGGGGCCGAATAAACCCGGTACAGCATCCCCGCCCATCATCTGCACTATCTTCGCCGCCTCTTGTTTGCGCGCGAGCCAGGCTGCGCTGAGCCCCTCACAAGCGTTGAACATCTGCTTCCATGTGTAAGAATCCCAAGCCTCCAGCTCTGCTTTATGCTGGCGGATATATTCCCGAGGGTGCATCGCACCGCTGGGATTAGAGCCCGCAAGGCTGGTGGGCTGGGACTGGGACCTGTTATGCAGCGACGGCGTCGGGCGTGATGCGTATGGGTCGAACTCGGAGAGGTAACTCGGGGTTTGCTGTTGAGGTTGGTAACCGGCTTGGTAGCCTCCGTATTGTTGCTGCTGACCATATTGATTCTGATACCCGTTGGGGTATTGCTGGTAAGGCTGCTGGAAGTCTACTGAAGGTTGTTGTCCGAAAGGACTAGACGGCTGAAATGGCATCCCGGTGGGTTGTGGCCCAAGTTGTCTGGTGAGATATAGTAGTATCAGTCTGCGGCACCATACACTGTACACGATCGACATACCCAGGACTGTAGGACGTAGATGCATACTGATTCTGTTGGTATTGCTGTGGCTGATTGTAGGGTGCCTGTCCTTGGAATTGCGGAAATTGTTGTTGTTGGAACTGGGACTGTTGCTGATAACCTGCGTCGTAGGTCTGGTGCCCAGCCTGCAGTGGTGGAGATGAAAGGGTCGACGCAGAGATATCGGGGAAGCGGCTGTGTGTAGGAGTAGAATCATTCAAGAATGGGTTGTTAGACGTATCAGCTTGGAAGCCGTTATACATGTTCGTCAATCGTCAATGAACACCCAGACAGTCACGTTAGATGATCTATGGACAGGTATAGGGACACGATGAGACGACGACAGGAGGTCGATGTTTATACCAATTGTGACATCTGAGTTATCGTGGGCAGCGGGCTCGGCTGCGGCATCCTGTGTCCATGTGGCTCTATAGTTTAGACGCCACAACTTGTTAGCTAAGGCCGGCGCACAGTACACATCATAGATACTACTTGTATAATTTCTGCATAATATGTAGTTAAGCTTAGGGTATTGATCTAGCCTGACTCATCGATCTCCGTAGTGAATACTAAGCAAGCCGAATCATCCCCTCCACTGACAACTACAGAACCTTCAAGTCCCAGGGATGCGCTGAGGATAGGGCCATAATGTCCAGTGTGCTCCTTGACTAGTGTGCCAGTGCGGGCATCCCATGTACGGAGCGTTTTGTCCGCGGACGCCGAGACGATCAAGTGACTCTTTGGTGCCGGGTGAACGAGCAATGAAGTTACAGCATCCTTGAAGGGTATCAGCGCAGCAGCCCCACAATACAAACATTAATTTTACCTGATGTTCGAGAGTCGCGCGGAGTCTCATCGTGGTGAGGTCCCATACGCACGCTTTCCCGTCCGTCCCCCCGGTGACTACAATACCAGGGCTGCTTCCCGTTCCTGTGAGGTCGACGAATTGCACGGCTTCAATGCTCTCCCCTTCGGCGTGTCCTCCCAGGGCCCCGACCACTTCACCCTTGCTGAGACTTACTACACGCACACTCCCAGACGTTCCACCGACAACCGCAAGCGTGGAGGAGGCATTTACTGCAAGAGATGTGATGCTCTCAAGATCAAAACGGGCATCTTGTGGCGAGAGTTTAAACACTGGTGTCGGCGATCGCGGATCCCAGTATATAAGAGTTCCGTCTTCAGATGCGGTGATTATCCGCTTGCCTGGTGAAACGAGCATTTGATGTTATTTTTTGGTACTAGAACTGTTGGACTTACCATCAGGAGTAAACTCGCCACATTGAACTGGACCACTGTGTCCGGCAAACACCTGCATAGTGTTCCCCGATGGCACTATTTACGTGAGTAGATGGGCAGCAGGTATAGCCTCCACATACATTGCCACAACCAAACTGTAGAGTCATTGGATCCTGCAAGTAAAATCGATCCACGAGGATGCCAGCGCAGCCACTGAATATTATATCATGAAGATAATCGACGAAGATCAACAATACACTCACTATCACTTCATCTGGGCCCTGAAGCTCAGTTAAGAACTCCCAATTTCTGTAGTCCACCGTGCCAACTCTTCTCCATATCCTCACCTTCCCATCCATCCCACCAGTCGCGACCATCTGACCGTCTGCACTGAAAGTCGCGCTGCATACACTATCCGTGTGTCCAGTCAGCTTCACGATAACTTCCCCATCCGTAATATCCCATATGTATCCAAGATCATCTTCACCCCCAGACACGGCAAGCGGTTGCGTGGGGTGACATGATATAGCAAATACAGAACCATTGTGGTTGGTGAAATGCTGCAATGAATTATCCTTCACATCAGGATCCTCATCTTCATCGTCCATAGGATGGTCGCCATCATCGGGAACTTCTGCAAGGACATCACCCGAGTCGATGAACACGTCCCCATCCTCTTCCTCGATATAGTCTTCTGTCTCGTGAGGTGCTGCCATCGACAGTTTCTAGATTGTGAGATCGGTGCGGTTTTTTGGGAGTCCTGTCAGATTGAGATGGCCTATTTAAATTTTGCTGCAGTTGCTGAGAAATCGTAGGCTGAGTAAAGCTACGGGAAGAATTATTAATCTCCTCATCGACAAATGATTCTGAAAGATAAATATTGCTGACCACGTGGTTATCTAAAGGCATGGGACGCTGACTAAGTAGCTCCGGCTATTGAACTGGCTTCAAAACTCCACGTCGCCACTCAACATTTCTTGCTTGCTGAACATCATGAGACTGTCACTGTCGTTCCTTTTGGCAGGGTTATTGGCTGGCGTCAGTGCCTCCAACGTTCTTGACCTTGACACAAACAATTTTGACAGTGTAATCGGCAAAGGGAAGCCTGGCTTAGTTGAATTGTGCGTACTTCCTCAGCAATCAGAATTGTACTGAACTTCCGTTCCTAGCTTTGCTCCGTGGTGGTGTGTTGTGTCTAGTTTTTATGCGAATGCTCGTTGAAGACGACTTCGATGCATAGCGGTCACTGCAAGGCATGCCCCCCTGTTCGTGTCACGAGAGCAAAATACTTACAGTCATTTTAGAGCCTGGCTCCTGTGTACGAGCAGCTCGGAGATGCATTCGCCCACGCCAAGGACAAAGTTGTGGTCGCAAAAGTTGACGCTGATGGTGCTGGTAAACCTTTGGGACAAACATACGGTGTCACTGGATTTCCCAGTTAGTTCCATATGGATTTCTGGTGAACATCATACTCAAGGGTTGAATACAGCTTTGAAATGGTTTGACGAAAACGGCAACGCCGAGCCTTACGAAGGCGGTCGTGACCTTGATGCACTTGCTGCTTTGTATGCTTAGTTGCTTCATTGGTTCTTCTCTGTGCTAATGTACCCCTTAGCATTACCGCGAAGTCTGGTGTGAAGTCAAATATCAAGCCTCCACCACCTCCCGAAACGTTAATCCTCGATGTCCACACCTTTGATGAGGTTGCCTTGGATGAGACAAAAGACGTTCTTGTGACATTCACCGCGCCATGGTGCGGGCACTGCAAGAGCCTCAAACCAATCTATGAGCAAGGTACAGTGCCAATACTCATTTGTGTGCTATTCCCTGAAAACAATTCGTGCACTAGTTGCGATTGACTTCAAACAAGAGAGCAATGTGCGTGCTACCCGATGATCTACCCGTTAGATTACCTTAATCAACAATACCTTTTTGCAGTGTGTCGTTGCCAACATTGACGCGGATGCACAGCCGAACAAGGAAATTGCTGGTCGCTATGATGTAGCGTCTTATCCCACCATCAAGTTCTTCCCTCGTGGCGGAAAGCAAGTTGAAGCTTATGAGGGCCCTCGCACCGAGCAAGCGTTTGTTGATTTCCTCAACGAGCGCTGCGGAACTCAGCGCGCCGTTGGTGGCGGTCTTAATGATGAGGTGAGTCACGTGCCGACCTACCGCTCAATGATAGCTGAAAAAGCGTAGGCTGGTCGTATTCCCGAACTCGATACTCTTGCACAGAAATTCTTGGCCGCTGCCGGCGATGCCCGCGATTACATTTATAAGGAGGCTTTGACGGTCTCCGGATCGCTTGGCGAGACCGCGAACCAATACATCCGTATCATGGAGAAAATCGTAAATAACAGTGAATCCTATATCGAGAAGGAGTCCAAACGGTAAGTCGCTGTCATTTGTGTACACTCGGCTGATCATGGACTGATCTCCTTATCAGACTCGCGTCTATCCTTAGCAAGCGCACGATGGCACCAGCCAAGCTTGATGAGATCAAGATCAAGGCTAACGTCCTGGGCGCATTCGTTACCAGGAAGTTCGAAGAGGCGCAGGAAAAGGTTGAGAGTGTCATCGGCAGAGCCACGGCTGAACTCTGATTTACCCTCGATGATATCCGCCATATGCGTTGTAGTGAAAAGGCCATTGGACATGTTGTTAATTTACATGCTATCTTGATGCTATCTATTAATCCCGTCCAGCTTTCCTCTCCGCAAAGCTCCGCAACTGTCACGGTGGGCCTTGTATTCACACCTCGGCTATTTCCATCACCTGACACCACGTTGTCAAAGCTTTAAGCGAATGAGATGGACCCCGTCGTGGTTGGACCCATGCTGGCAAAATGATTAGACGCCGGCGAAATCACTAAAACAAATGTGTATACTTCTTACAGGCCACGTTTCCTTTGAGATCGGCAATTCGGAGGGCGTCAAGGAGCCTCGAGGACGGATCCACAACCCACAACCATAGACTGCGTGGCTGATTTCATAAATTCTTATCGTGAAACCGCATTACTCACCTGCTGACCACCAAGTGAATCTTTCGAAAATTCTTGTATCTCCTTCATACTCGCTCGACCATCCATCCTCCAACATTCTTGATCTTGATCAGCGATGTATCAAGATGATATCGATGAGTCATTTATCCCTTCCCCACCCTCTGATAGCGAAGATGAACCGCTCGTAACTTCCTCCCCGCGCTCTGACTTTTATGACACGGAGACGGAAGGATCGCCCCCTCTGCCTGTGAGAGTACGCCCACGGCAACAGTCAGAGGCAGGGATGTACGATGCCCAAATATCACTTCGCGCAGTGCGCTATTCATCTCGCAGGAAGCGATGGGCTCCGACTTCCAACTGCGCCAAGGGCATTAGAGAGCCCCTTCCGTCTTCCATCCGCCTCGTGACATGGAACATCGACTTCGCGAATTCCGATAGGAAGAAACGGTTCCTCGCTGCCCTCACCTACATCCAACAGCACGTTCTCGGATGCCAGACCGCTCGCGAACGTCCTGAACCATGCTGCATCCTTTTGCAGGAAATACATGTGTCGGTGTTCACACAAATCCTCAATGCCGAGTGGGTGCGACGGTACTTCATAGTCGTTCCCACTGGCACGGACAAGTGGCCAGAACACGCAACCTATGGAAATGTCACGCTGGTGTCCCGTACAATTCCCGTGGTCAATGCGTTCAACATCGCCTTTAGCAACTCTGAAATGCATCGCAATGCCGTGTTCGTTGATATCAAACTGAGCATCCCAGCTCTCGAAGACGAACCTCGGCTATCAAGGGGCATCGTGACCTTGCGCATTGCAAACACACATCTTGAATCTTTGCCATGTGGGGCTATGGCACGCCCGAGGCAATTGAAACTCATCGCACACGCATTGCGAGAGAACGAACTACTTGGAGGCATTGTTGCAGGGGATATGAATGCAATCGGACCTAGTGACGAGACGATCGTGGAGGATGCCGGGCTGTGCGACGCATGGCAGGGGGGTGATGATGACGAAGAGGGCTTTACCTGGGGATATCAACCTATGGAGCGCCATCCGCCTGGCCGGTTAGACAAGGTGCTTTCTACCAGACAAGAGGGTTTCATGGTGGATGAGCCAGATAGGATTGGGGTTGGGGAAGCGATTGGGCGGGACAAATGGGTGAGCGACCACTATGGGCTTGTAACACGCGTGCACATCGTGCGTGACAATTAATAATGAGAATATGAAGGACCAGCCGGTGACAAGCGGGGGAACGTTGATTCTGATGACGAAACCGGAACATATACTTAGGGAACTGCGGATGCTAGTGTATTTTTACGCTGAAATAGGGTGAAATCTTCTTATTGTCTTGAACGTGTCGTCCTGAACGTTCTAAACATTGAGCAAAAAACGAAACTAAACTCTTAGGCGATGATCGATGTCGAGAATTGAAGAAGTCGGCGAGCGACGTCGATGATGACAACTTTCAGAAGCGCAGTGACATAAATTGGCGTGGCGTGTTTGATGTAAATAAACACGGATGGAATAAATAAGAAATACCACCGCTTTTTTTTCCACGCAGCTCAACCTCTTCCCTCGTCGTCATTCCTCTTGCCCGCGACAAGTCCACAACAATGATCAAGTCTTTTATTTCCCTCTCCCTCTTCGTCGCTGGTGCTCTCGCACAGGCTATGACGATCAACACTCCGTAAGTAATCTCACTCGTTGCTCACACTCAGGTTGTCAAGGTCTCATTACTTTCTTGGAACAGTGCCAACGTTGTTGAGTGCCAGCCCACTCTCATCACGTGGTCAGGTGGAACTGGTGAGTTACCTGCACATGCATTTTCTCCTCACTTTCGTGTCTGACCGAGGTTTAGCTCCTTACTTCCTGGTTGGTAACTTCCTAACTCGGTTGTCGGTCATTCATTCACGATGATTTTTTTCCACTTCCGTTCCTTTTACACAGAGGTAGGAATGTTATCTCGTTTTGTGTCTGCATTTGACTCAGCACTATTTCAGTATCCTGCCTGGTGCTACTCCTTCCGGCGCTGCCCTTGAGAATTT
>PVYJ01001161.1:16982-31508 GCA_002995095.1 Rhizopogon sp. AM-2018a | reverse complement strand
AATGAAATAAAAAGAGAAAAATGAGAAGGAAAATAATATGAATCAGGAACTGGGAAGGTTGATGTGCCTGAGAAATGTGATTGGTTTGGTTAGTGATCCTCTAAGCAGCTGTCCACTTTCAGTCCTCCCACAAGTCCTTTCCCTCCTTCAGTCTCTTCCCTTGTCCCATACCCTCATACCCTCCTTCCCGTCGTCCTGCTCACCGTCGTTATACGGCGTTGAGCGACTCCTCGACGACGTACACAAGATACCCGTCGTTCAAAGGTCGTTGGCTTTTCCCGGAACTCTTCTGAATCATGTCCGGCAGACCAACTTCTTCAGCTGGAGGTTCTCGTCCGTTCACAGCCTCAGCTTTCCGTCCATCTTCAGCCCGTCCTTCGACTTCCGCAGGAGCATTTGACCGTGAACGCCAGTATACCTATGATAATGCCTATATAGAGGAAGAAGAGGAAGAGGAAAGTGATACCGAAGACCTCTTCGCATTTCTCCCTCCTTCGACTGCAGATCAACAGAGAGACGCAGAGAAGCAGCGTGCCTTTGACTTTTCCCGAGTAACGCCAGACTATGACTATGTCTTCACAAACGCGGTCCCATCGGATATACCCCCGCTCGCATATCCGTCGCCGACTTTTGACCCTTACGCTCGTTTTCCCTCTGAAACAGCCGGCCCCTCCCGTCTTTTCCCTGTGCCCGTATCTCAGATTCCGGTAGAAAGTCCACCTTCTACTGCGTCAAACCATGGCGCAAACGACCCGTATCGCATGCGTCGACTTAGCACTGCCCTCACGGGTACAACAGGCACCCACCCTTCGAGAGCTAGCGCCCTTAGTTCTCGGGAAATACGCATTAGTCTGCCCTCCAGTCCACCTGAGAAGCATGTAGAGGAGGACCTTCGTTACCACAAGATACGCCGTCCTTCATCAACGCTGGAGGATTCAACAACTCTAAGCATGACACCCAGTATGCTAGAGCAAGACAGTCGTGAGGGTTCAATCAAGTGAGTTCTTTGTTTCTTTGCGACAAATATCTCAACATTCTCCTTTTCGGCGCTTTGACACAGGATGGAATTTGATTTTGACGCTGTAAATGAAGAAGACAGTCCATTTCCCGAAGTTCGCGCATCTGTATCGAACATTGATGACCCAGATATGCCCGCTATGACCTTGCGTATGTGGATAATTGGTCTAGTTCTTTGTATGACCGCTAGGTAAGATCTTTGGAGCATCTTTTCTTTTTTTCCATCAGTCTCACTGCTCACAGTGCAATGAACCTTTTCTTCAATTTCCGCCAACCTGCCCCGAGTGTCTCTCCCCTTGCTCTCTTGCTTATATGCTATCCGATTGGCAAATTATTCGCTTTCGTCCTCCCTATAACGACTTATCGTCTCCCGTGGTATCTTGGTGGTTCCGAGTTTTCGTTCAATCCTGGTCCATGGAACATCAAGGAGCATGTCCTGGTCTACATCATGGCCAATGTGGCCATCAGCGCACCTTACGCTATCAATGCCATTGTGGTCACTCAACTCAACTACAATGTTCAAATGGATTACTCGTTCAGTGTGCTGCTGGTAGTTGCAACGCAACTCACAGGGTTCGGTCTTGCGGGCATGTGTAGACGCTTTCTGGTTTGGCCTGCGAGCATGGTTTGGCCACAGAATTTGGTGACATGCACTTTATTGAACACGCTCCATGCGGAGGACGACGACGAACCAGGGTCGATGACCCGATATAAATATTTCCTTATTGTGCTTGGTGGCGCGTTCTTCTTCTACTTCATTCCTGGTAAGACTGGCTCTAAATTTAATTTGTGCTGACTTTGATGAGGTTTTAGGATATCTTTTCAGTGCTCTTTCCGTGTTTTCTTGGATGTGTTGGATAATGCCGGAGAACATCCCAGTCAATCAGCTGTTCGGCGTCGACTCTGGCTTGGGCATGACCATAGTGACGTTCGATTGGTCACAGATCTCATGGATTGGTAGTCCATTGATGTTTCCATGGTGGGCCGAAGTCCACATCTTCTTTGGTTTCGTTCTCTTCTTCTGGATCGTCACACCGATCATGTACTACACCAACGTAAGTCCCATGGACACACTGCCTCCTCTTCCTCACTTTTTGACTTTGTTACAGACGTGGAATCTGGCCTACTTCCCCTTGAACGACAGCAATCCATACGATCGCTTCGGTGCCATCTACAATGTGTCATATGTGTTGGATGCCGATAGCCGATTCAATCTTACGGCCTACGAGGACTACTCTCCACTTTATCTTCCGGCAACCTATGCGATGACATACATGCTTGCCTTTGCCCTATCGACATGCGTACTCGTGCACACAATCCTGTATCATGGCCGAAGTTTACTGAATGGGATGAAGAAAATTCGTGTTGAACAGGATGATATCCACGCGAAACTCATGCGCAACTACCCGGAGGTGCCAGACTGGTGGTATGTCATATGCTTCGTAGGATTTTTCCTCCTCATGGTGGTGGTCGTGGAAGTAAGTGCACTCCCGTTTCACATGCCGCTCAGGACATTTCGTTTATTGGCTGTCTGCAGGTGTGGCATACATCAGTGCCTGTATGGGCGTTGCTGTTGTCTGTGGCATTGCCAATTCTATATGTCCTGCCATCTGGGTTCATTTACGCAATGACTGGGCAAGGGGTATGTATGCTTCTGCACAGCATTCGAGAATAGGAACACTCACGTCCGATCTTTGCAGATCACGCTAAATCTGCTTGCGCAGATCATCCCAGGGACGTTGATAGCGGGTAACCCTGTAGCAAACATGGTATGCGGTTATACTAAAGGAGTTTGACGTAGTAATCCCAATCTGTCACAGATCTTCAAGGCGTACTCCGTTCAGACATTGACGGAGGCTACCTCGTTCACACAGGATCTCAAGCTTGGTCATTACATCAAGGTTCCTCCTCGAGCGACGTTCCTTGGTAAGCGGTGTTCCTTTGATTGTCACTTGATCGTCTGATGAGGCCTTTCACTGCAGTGCAATTTGTGGGCACCCTGTTGGCATCATTTATCCAGATCGGTGTCAAGCAGTGGATGTTCCAGAATATCCCGGATATCTGCACTCCAGACCAACCCAGTTTCTTGACCTGTCCACACAACCAAGTGTACTTCACTGCATCAGCGGTCTGGTACGTCTTTCTTTTACTTTAGTTAGCGTATCTGTGCTCAATCATGCGCCTGTAGGGGGCTTATCGGACCCACACGGCAGTTCGGAAAGGGCGCACTCTACTATCCAGAGTTGTATGCTATCATCGTTGGCGCCTTCCTACCTCTTCCTTTCTGGCTGTGGCAACGGCGGTACCCGAACTCATGGGTCAAGTTTGTGAGCACACCTGTCGTGCTAAACGGTGTCTCGAGTATACCGCCTGCGGCTGGCATAAACTACTCTGCCTGGTTTGCGGTCGGGTTTGTATTCCAATATCTAATACGGAAGCGGAACTTTGCATGGTGGAGTAAGTTCAATTATGTAACTAGTGCAGCTTTGGATAGTGGTATGTCTTTGAGTTGCTTCCTTAGTTTTCGCTCGCTAACGGGGGAACATAGGCACAGTTCTGTCATTTTTTGTAATATTTTTCACATTAAGTGTATGTTTTCGTTTCTGCTCTCTATGACCGACATTCTGACGCCGCGTACAGTTCCCAAAAGGTGGCCTGTTTCTCAATTGGTGGGGAAATGATGTCTATATGAAGAGTGAGTTCCTTTACTAGTATGATTAATCCGTTGATCCTGAGGTGCAACGTTTTTCCCCCTCCAGCCGCGGATTGGAACCGTCTGCCATGGAAGGCTGTCCCATCAGGGGGTATACCTTTAGATTAATGTACTTAGCCATCTGCAACAATATGACTTCATCTAGAATTCAAAAATGGATGTAATCGCTGTTTTGCGCCGGTCTCTATCGTAGCACACCAATGCGATGTCACCGGTCCTGTGAAACCCCTGCCGTCGAAGCGAGTGACTGCCTTTGATATATTGATTCGTAAAAACACGCGCTGTGGGCCGACTATGTAAATACAATGCATGGCACAAGCACCTTTTTGAGGTTCATGGGGCGTACATCGGCCATGCTCATTTACACCGCTTTTCCGACATACTGGATAGCATCTACATCAACTAACCAGGAATCCAGGGTTAACCCCGCCGTTCTGCTTCGTGAATATTTCCAAGCCGTGAGTTCCTATCGAACCGCGAGGAAACAATTTCCCCCATACTGCTGCCGTCCCAAGTTCCAACAGTCTTCTCCCTCCTGTAGGTCGACATAAATCAATTCTTCACAACTAATCGTGTAATTGCCTTACAAAAACCCATGACTTCAGAGTATATTATACGCCCAGAAGTTCCGAGATTGTAAATACTAAAAAGAGTTTCTCTGATGCTAGCATCCGAAAGGTCCACTAGAGTGAGGTTTCATTTTCTTTCGGGATGTAGCTGGAGTATATAAACCGAGGAAAAGCAAAGCATATCGCTAATATGCTTCTCGTGCAGGATCCCACTCACGCAAGATAATAATGGTCCTGAGCGTCCGTGCGTTACATAGCAAAAATAAATGCCAGGACTGTGACAGGAAATGAGTTGCGAGTCATCAAAAGCACTAACACTTAGTGACCTTCATGGCATGGTGCGTTGCAGCGATGAGTTGCGTGGAAGTGGCCACGGCGTTACTAATGGAAGATGAGTCCACTGCAGAAGCAGCCTTCGCCTTCACAGTAGTATGTGCATTCGTCCTCATCTAGCTTCCGCTGAGCGAGTAGCGGTAATGTCACTTATGTGTTGATGAGAAGCTGTAGCTTGTCACTTCTATGAGTCAAGTGTCGAAGGATATTCATTCGAGTGCACACCTGGCAAAATCACACTTAGATCAATTAAATCTCTGCAATTGGAAAATCATACTGTTATTGACCAGCATGCCATTGTAACGAGTAGACTCGTAATTGGGGCGCCGCGTGCCAGCGGCCTCTAGTAGTCACGAAGCGCATGTTAAGTTATGTTAAGGTTACGCGAGTGTCGGCCAACCTACGATCGAAGGTATGGATCATTTCGCATGATGGCCGAGGTTAAGCGATAACTTCTCCGTGACCTTTCAGGGGCGCTATTTGTCGGATATAACGCATGTGCGATGGCTCTCCGAGGCGCAACACTAAAGGCCACGGCATGACTGATTCTGAGACTCGTTGGGCGCTGCTGGTGGCGATTTATTATAGCGAGTAGCTGCGGTGGGTGAATAAACCCCCACTACGATGACGAAAGAGAAGCGTATGACCGTAACTTTCGTCAGTGACTCCAGATGAATTCAGGTTTAATCGCTCCTCCGGAAATACGTCACTCGCGTCGAGAAGATTCCAGGCCTAGTATAGGACAACAATCATCCAAAGTGAGCCGTGCATAAGGATATGCATGAAAGATAGATGACGCCATTGGCTGGTCATGCACGCTCTTAGTAATAGTTAGGACGCAACACACGAGGTTGCACTGTAATTATTCCAGCACTGAACAACGACAAGGGTGGCAGCGGGGGACGCATGTAACATAATATGACACACCCCAAGTAAATTCACAAAAATGATGATCGGGGCGAGATTTTTATCCTCCTCGTCCACGCCCCCGTCCACGTTGTCCGCCTCTGGGACCTCCACGACCTGAACATAGTAAATTAGGACTAGAATGTTAGATTGTAGATGAAGTGGACAGACCTCTTGGCGCGGCACCTCGGCCTGGTAGAAAATTCAGGTAGTATATCGATATTGCATGAAGAAACGGCAGTGCGAGGATAATGAAAACATAGGAGGATCGAATGGTCAGTGTGCCGATCCGTCAATTACGATTAGCTGAGACGCACCTCTCGGACCTGGCCCAGCTCCCCGCGCACTGCGACCGGCTTCCCGTGCTCGGGTTTGCTCCTCTTTAACAGTATCCAACAACGTGTCCGGCACCCGCAGGTATTTTATCTGAGGGTCCTTCAGTGGTGGTGATATTGTAAAAAGTAGTTTTTGACGCACCGTGCTGCCGCGAATATAACACTCCTTCAACTTCCAGAATCTATCACCGTCTGCGCTTGTCTGGTATACCTCCCGTAGTGTTATGTTCATGAAATTATCACAGTTGACGAGGTGACCATTGAATGTTTCGCCATTTTTCAACTCTACAAGCTATCGTACGATCGTTGGTGGACAGATCGTAAGCCTCGTTGTCTTCGGATGAGCGAGACCAAGTCATACCATGGGTTTGTTTTGTGCTGCCGTCAGTAGTGAGAGAGGCAACTATGAATCGAGAAAAGCCATCAGAAGTTGTACACAGATCTCTAAGAGGCAGTGTACCATGTTGTTGAATAGCGAGTCTTTTCTCGTTTATCGATTACTTGACGGTCGTGCTCGACAGTCGTGTCTAGTCCATGCTCCTTACAGTTTGTGGCTGTGCAGCTGCCCATCTTCCGTCGTGAGTTATGGATCGAGCACAACACATGGTCATGGATAATGATAACGCACAGAACGGAACGCAAGGATACTGATACAATTAATACACTCAAGTGACCTAATATTCCCCAGCTCATATCACCAATTCCACACGACCATTCGACGTCTTAACAGTGGCTCGTCCTTCGGTCTGTCTGCCCTCGCTCCAGTAGGCAGATCCTCGCGCACTAAATTTATCTTGCCTTCGATTCACCACCCTGCGACGTCCTTGTCCAGAAGGATCCTCAGCATGCAGATCTTTGAGCACGACTGCTGCGTTAGAAGTGGCTACCTCGAACGAGCCTTCGAAAGCGCTATGCAACTTGATACTCGCTGCTGCGTTAGAAGATCTTGTTTCAGACTTGAGGACTGCATTAATAGGCATGTCGGTGTATTCAAGGGAAACAGCCCCGTTTGAAGTGTGGGCTTCAACGTCAAAGGTCCCGCCCCGGCCAGAATGTGTGATTAGATCCACTTTGGCATCAATTTTACTGATAAATATTGTGATGGTTAGCTGGGAGAACAGATTGATAGAAGTAAGTCATATATGTACCCGTTACTTGTTGTCATCTTGAGTTTGCTCGGGTTTCCATGCTCCTGATTGAGGAGCGATACAGAAGCTTGAATGCCGCCATTTGAAGTGGTGAACCTGACAGAAGAACCACTATTGACATGCCCTTTAATGGCGCCATTGCTAGAGTGGATCAGAGCATCCTCAGCGGTGATAGACTGATCGGTAGGTTGTTTAGATGAGTCATATTGTTAAGAATCCAGTCATCCAAAGTGACCAACCTTTGCGGTCACGCGGCCATTCGTTGTTCTGAGTGATATTCGATCAAAGGAGACTGTGTTCCAGATATCTGCGACATCTTGACTGTAATTGGACGTCTCCGTCTCGAATGATTTGATGTGCAGAGCATCTCCATTCCTGCCGGCGGGTAGCACGATATTCACCTCGAATCTTAGCTGTTGTCCAATGCCAGGAAAATGCAAGAATGGAGGCGTCTGTGGATGTTCATTGAGATGAAGTTTGAAATGACGATGCAAGTGCCTACAAGAATACCAACACCATGCTCATTTGCTCTCCGTTCGACATGACAGACATTGATATGGTCCAACGCTTCAGGAGCGAAGTAATCCACCCGCACTCGAACACCAACTTTGTCGGTCTGCGTGGAGGACTGCACGATATCAACATGTCCGGATTGTTGGGAGCCCCTCGTGAATAAGTAGATCGCATCAGAATCGACGGGGAGCTCTAGGAATGACTCGGCACTGTGAGGGAAGTGGTTCGGGCTTAGATTGGATGGCAGGCTCCAGTTGGAGCCGATGATGCACTCGTGGACGATGCCATCATGTAGCTCAGGATGAGGTGGTTCACCGACCCAACGCTGATCATGTAAGTTAGCCAAACTTGCGTACTAGTGAACGATAGCAAAGACACATACGGGACGAGAATGATAGAAAGCCATGTCGGCGAAAGATTTGGTGAACACGCCAAATAGAAACCAGACAAGTACAGCAACTCCGAATGCTTTCCAGAAACGCTGTACGGGTGATTGGTGATACACGATTGCCACAGGTATCACAGGATAATACCCTGAGGCTTGGTACGATGTCTGGGGATTGTACGGAGGAGGAGGTGGTGGAGTCTGGTGATGGCCAGAGAATCCGGCTTCTGCCCTGGCGCTCGAGTTGCTTTTATCGACGTGCGCACGTTGCGGGCCTGTACTATCGACGATTATCATGGCCAGTATTTCAACTAGTGACGTTATTCTAGATATTGCGTAGCTTCAAAGTGCTGCAACGGGATTCAACAAGGCAGTTCAAGTGGTAGTACTAAACTTAAATGCGCTCTTACGAGTCACTGCGGCAGCGGTTGAAGCTGCGCACCTGTCCGGCGCTTGAATTCGTACGTATCTTGTGGAACAATCAACACTGCCCCTGCCCTCACCTTGTGACTGAATACATAGATAATGATCATTCATGTCTGCCACGTCACGTGGCAGTAGATGCTCAATATAGTTATCCCCTGTCTTATCGCACCTATGTAGCTTGCTTCGCGCTCTCCGATATTCAGCGAGGAAACACCCATGCACAAAGGTTTAAATGTACGAACAACTGATTAACAACTTCCATGAGCTTATATTGAACATACAACGACCGTCGCTCCCTAAGTACCGAGTCACGCAAGTGATCTGTCAGTGAAATTAGACCTATAGATCCCAAAGTGCTACATCCCCAACGACCTCGAAAACAATATCTTCTTCTTGTGGATCATCCTGTGCAGTCTTGGCTGAACATTGACGCCGGACCCACTGACCCTGAAGAAGGTAGGTGAGAATGTCAAAGCCATTCAACAGCCAAGGCAAACTCCAAACACCACGTGCGCACAAAAGGGTCACAATTTACTCACCATGTAGGACTGATCCCCTAGGCCAATGCAACGAAGTCGCGTCTGGAGCATCAAGGCACGTGCATGATCCTCGGTAAAGCGAATCCTCTTGCCCTCGCTGACAAGGTGACAAAAATCTGCATACATGACGCGAGGTCCTGAAAAGAACTTGTCGTACTGTAGAGGCAAATCAACGCTGCCATCAGGGATCCAAGAGACATGAAGCTTGAGTGTTCGAAGGTTGTATCCCGCCTCAATTGCCCTCGCAATCGTGTCCTAGACAAATGAGCAATTAACTAACTAGATATCGTTCTTTCAATAAGAGTCACCTACTATGTCTGGACTTGCCACAGAGCATTGAAGTGACTCAAGCTGTGGACATGTTGAACATATATAGGATACAGCTTCTAACGTCACTTGCGCGACGCCTACTGCAAACTCTTGAAGTGACTCCCCGTGTCCGCGAGCAAGACTCACGATGAATGGCCGCGGAATAGACGTTTGCCCCTGCACTGCAAACGCATTCAGCGTGAACGTCTTTAGAGTTTGTCGGTACGGCACCAGTGCCCTCATCCATGTCCATAGCTGTTGTGGTCCAAGGACATCCAATGATCCTGTTCGCACTCTTAAGCGTTGCAAACGGGGTAGGGGTGTGAGTGGAGTGCGGTAATTCCCAGATTCTAAGTATTCCGTGTCAAGAGCTATCAAGTTGGGTAGACAAGCCATGATAGCAGGGATGGCGTTGCTTGGGGCACCTTTAAGACAAAGGTCTTGTAAAAGAGGAAGTTTCATGAAGACAGATATAAGGATGGTTGTCGGAACACCTGCACAACGCTGGAGAGGGGGGTAAGGGGGCAGGAAGAAGACAGAGCATTCATGCTTACGCTGAGTTCAAGATGCGTAAGGGAGGAACTCAGCAAATCAGCCCATCCTTGGAGCACCCGCGGCGGTCCCCGCTCCAAAGACCACACTGATAACCGCCGTATGCCCTGAATAGTATTGAGCTGGGCCCAAACTCGTTCTCCTGGATCATATTGGGTGCGTATGGTGAGCTCCCGCAGAGGCAACGTCATCAACACATCCAGTATGGGTAAGAAGTTTGCCTCTGGAGTCAACGTATCATCTACCCAAGTTGCAGATGTGAGATTTGTGCAAAGTTTAAGCGCTGCAACAATATCCTCAGTGATCTGTGGGTTAGATTGTCGCAAGCTCTGCACCGCGCCTGCGTGATGTGATCAATTCAATCACGTCGGATGAAGTCATATTCGAGTCCCTTGCCTGTCTCCGTTACATGCCAGACATACTGTGCCAATTCTGGTCGTTTGAGAAGGGTTGCAGAGGGATGGTGAAGGACCTGCTTGTAATAAATACAGTCTCAATAATACACACAGCGAGATAAAGAAGTACGAATCGTACATTGCACCACAATTGTGAATCGAGTGTCCTATACAAAAGTGGTGTCGCTGCACGATTGAATGCCCAATTAACCAAAGCAGCCGCACTCAGATGTCTTCGAGCAGATAAATGTTTGAGAATAGGCTGGAGAAGATCGACAGGCACGTTCTCCAAAGTAGACATCATTACGCTCCTTCAATCTGAAATCGTTTGCAGGACTCTTGAGAACTCGCGAGGTATTACTGCGGTACGACTCGGAGGACGGGCGTCTAAGTGATCCTTGAATTTGGCCAGGCCCAGCAGCTCTGTGGACTGACGGATGCCAACACACTGCCACAAAGTGCGCTAATCATTACAGCAATAACCTGGTTTTATCGCTCACTACTGCTTGCTAGACAGATCATATAAACGAAGGAATAGTCGTTTCTCTTTGCGAGGAAGTGTTGTCGGATCTGAGTCTCTGGACTCGGTACTCAGTACTCAGTCTCGGGCGACACCGTGACCGCATTGAAGTTCCCCAGGACCCAGGTTAGATGAAGACGATCAAGTTGTACCTTGACACGGTGGTGTTCGCCAAGTGCCCGTGATCACTACTAGCTGCAGCCAGTTACCCTTGTACCCTTGTACCACCCCACTTATGAAACACGACAACATGCAGTCATGGCAACTTTTATGTTAGCACCTGAACCTCTGATGGTTGAACGACATTATTAACGTACTTTTAGAAGCAGCTGGTCTGCGACGAACAGTCAGGATATCTGCCGGCAACTGACTACTGAGGTCATGGTTGATGCAATGAACAGGCACATCGACCGCGCAAGTGTTCTCGCTACTTAAGGCATCTTGTGCAGGCCAGGCTGCCGACGGTTCTGGTGGCATCATTGACGCCTTCAATCCCGGGCTATCGACAATTCTTCCCAAGCAAACCATTTTTATCAGAATCAAGGAATCGGAAGCCAGTTCCGGTCGAGTGTGCGTTCTCGACTATGAAATCGACCTCATGGAAGTTGTCATGGTATCTAAACACATTTTAGTGTCCTTGTGCTGCCTCCAATCACGATATCGATGACTCGATCGAGGTCGCCGCTGCAGCACCGCCTGTCCCTAAAATTTTTGACAAGGCTAATCCAATCCCGCGAGGTACATCTTACGCCAGAATTTTTAAACTTCCTCAGCGCATTCTCCCTGGGGAAATTTATTTCTCGGTGCTTCTCTGTCGCTGGACGACGGCGTATTTTTACTTACGTTCTTCGCCTTCGACTCCCATACATGTATGCATTGTCTCAAAATGAAAGCAACTGACCATTACTACATCATTAGTCACTAGGCAGATTATTGCATCGACTTACGTCCTCTATCAGACAACTAACCCGCGTAACAATAGTACCTACACATGAGGTCAGAGTCTTTGGCCATTGAGTTCAGGCACTTGTAAAAGCGTCCACCATAACACCGACGGTCTATCCTTTTCGAGAATCGGGTCATATCCAAGTTCCAACATTATTTCATTCGGGGCGTTATGCTATGTGAACGTGATCATACTATCCACGAGCCAAGTAAAAGTTCTGCCAACTGTGGGGAAATTTGTGCAGTCGGTCGTCATGAGGTGTCAAGTAGTAAGTCCAGGAATACAAGCTTAAAGAACAAACGATAGGGTAGATGGAATGATGTCGGAGGGTATCAAGAAGGAAGTGAATCAATCGCAAAACTGAGTGCCTGCTGCATGCGAATATATGAATGTATGAGAATCCGATAATGGAAGGGGCCTGGTGCGGCACGCCGCGTTATTGTGAAGGGAAGATAGGAAAATTGCAAGCGTGTGCTTGAAGGGTTTAAGCAGGAAATTTTGTCCGAGAACGGCCGGTTAGTGCGTTGGAGATGCGTCTAAATTTGCCACTCGATCCCGTGGATGAGACGGAGGGAGCTTCGAGAGAGGATTTTCGTGATTCCCCACTGCGGCGCTGCGTGGGAACCGGGAAAAAGTGAACAGATTCGTTAGGATTGTGATATAGAAAACTCGATTCCAGAAGAGCGAGCATCGAGTCCTGGTGACTCGTTCGGGGAGTCGATGATTCTGGCAGTTCGGGGAGTGGAGATGGGGGCACCACCTGCGTGGATACGTCAGTAGAGTAACGCGACGGAAGAGAACTAACTAACCCGTTTCTGACGAGACTTTTTGAACTTGACAGAGTAGTTCTCATCCCAATCATGGAAAGGATCATCATCACCGCCAGCCGTGCGGTCGTACAGCCTCGTGCTGTTACGTATCCGGGGTCGAATGGGCTGGAGGATAGGTACAGGGACGTCGTCGTGGACAGCTTCAGAATAACATACGTCCACAAATGACTCGGTAGGTGAAAGGAGAAGCTGATCATCAAGGCGATCAAGGCAAGTTGGGTCAAAGTCGAGGTTATTCAGCGAACGCTGTAAGACTTTGAACGTGTTTGTGTGTGCAGAGACATCGTCTGGAGTGAGCGGCGACGCGTGACCATCACGCGGGCGGAAGGTTGGTCGGATGGGTGTTGGTAGATGCTTCCACCCTTGCGTGTCCGCAGAAGACTGCGAGCGTTGTCTTGAGTTATACGAGTGAATCCAAGGTGAGCTGAGCTGCAAGATCTATCAACGCATTGAAAATGGAGGACTTTCCATGGGACCCACAGTGTTTACTCTTGAATCATCAGAACTCTGGAGGAATGAGCTCTTCAGATGAACGTGTGTCCGCGCGTACTTGTCCCGAGGAGTGCATTTGTCGACCATACGTCTAGGGGGAGAAAGGTTCATAGTTGACATACTTGCTCCACCGACACCGCTCACTGGAACAAGTTTAAAAATGGTGGGGAAGCTTTGTTAGCGCCTACCACGGTGGTCTGCTTTTTATGAGAAAATGGAATTGACCTCGGTCAGTCACATGAAATGCATTCTTGGATTGCTTGGATCTGATAATAGCTTCGGAATGGGAAGGTGATCTCGAAGCATACAAATCACGACACCGGAACTCACGTGAAGGACAAATGGGCTGTCGGCGGAGGAAATGCGACTGGACAATGTTTGGCCTAATCTGTTGATATCGTACATCGATAACGCGGGTGTACATGAAAGAAAATCTGATGGCAAACTGAGGGAATACTCCAAGGGTATTATTCGTCCTCGACTGGACAGACGCCCGATGCCTAGCAACAGCTCGGATCATCAATGAACAACTCAAAAAGCCGGGCGCACAACGCCCACTTCATCATCTAGAGATAGGCTTTCTTTTACCCCCAAGTTTACGAGCGAATGACTTTGCTCGTTCTACTAGCCCGTTTGCTGGTGATTTTGCGGTCTGAGAGTTGAGAGTGGATACTCGGCGTAGCTCTCCTGGTCTGGTCGCGTGAATGGTGGTCTGAATGCCGTCAGAGTGCGTATGTGCAGCATCCACTGTGGCCCTTTCGACAGAGACATCGATAACCATATGTGTGCTCCGAGAGAGTACATTATGTGAGTGCGACCGAGACATGCGTCGGGGTAGTATGGCATCAACTCTCTTTTGGAAAGGCGGACGGCCATCTATTTGTTCGACCTGTGTCACATGCTGGTCGTCCTCTAAATGGTGAGATTCGTCTTCCGAACCTTCGGAAATGAAGGAGTCCATGCTTCTCGGCTGGGAAAGTCCGATGAATCATGAAATCATTGGCTGGTGGTCCGAAATAGGCACCAAAAAGCTGCTTACGTTCGCTAATGAATGATAAAATGTCGACTTTTGCGCCACTGAAGCAAGTGTTGAAGGTGTGGGCGAGGTAGAACTACTTGTGATGTAGCTATCTGAAGCCTATTCGTGTTCGGATGTGAGACGGTGAGTACAGGTGAATTAGCCGCGTACCTGGCCAAATCGAGAAACCGACACAGAGCTTCTCTTCCGGTGGTGCAACCGCCTGCTGACGCTGGTTGCGGGGTCGACCAGCTCATCTGCCCATTTCTCTTGCTCTTTCATGGCCCGCCTCTCACTCTCTTCCTCCACCTGTCTGAATCTCTGTCCGGATTCCGGATTCAGTATGGTGTCACCAGCACCACCAAAGTGCTTACTTCTTCAAGCGGTTCAAGCGATGACAGCATCTTGCGGACTTTGTCTCCTACAATGGTTTAAGGTAAGTTGTTGTAGTTGTGTTCGCTAGCACCGTCAGGGCGTCTGGAAACAAGGCAGTGTGAGACTCAGAGTGATGGTACTAGTAGTCAAACACTTCGATGGACCTGGACAATAATAAGGCCATGGCTCCGTGAGAAAGAGTCCA
>PVYJ01001161.1:6571-16972 GCA_002995095.1 Rhizopogon sp. AM-2018a | reverse complement strand
GGCGCTTGAACCCCTGTCGTGGGGGTTGAGTCACTCTTGATGCTTGGTGACTAGTTTCGACTTGGTCTTGACTCTTGACGTATAAAGTCCACATTCGACACCATCATTGCCAGCGATATCACCAACCTTTTACATGAACAACCAGACAAAACTTCCATTCAAGAGAGGCGGAGGACAAGTTGGTGGAGATAGGCGTAATCGGCTTCAGGAGATCGCGAAGAGCACATTGAGCGCCATTGAGAATGGTGCCGTCACCATCTCTGACGTCTCCCATGATCTCTCTGCCAAAGTCAACTTCTCCAACCATAACACTCGCTACTACGCTCCAGATTCTTTACTGTCCGCCTGGTCCACTAGTACTCCACCTAGCCTCCCTACTGCCACAAAATCCGAAGTATCCATCCTCGAGATTTCAACCCTTGATGGCGCTAGACTACTGTTAAATACCCTCTCGTCTCGCTCCATGAGCTTCGGCAGGATAGCAATCTTGAACTTTGCGTCCGCTACACGCCCTGGAGGGGGTTTCCTGAGCGGGTCACAAGCTCAAGAGGAGTCTATTGCCCGGTCATCTACGCTTTATCCCTCTTTAATGACGGACAGCGCGCAACGCTTCTACCGACTACACAATCATGATCGAAAAGGAGGGTTTTATCATCACGCAATGATCTATACGCCTTCCGTCATTATCTTGAAGGATGACGCAGGGAATTGGACGTCGCCTTTTGAAGCCGATGTTCTAACCAGCGCAGCTGTCAATGCTGGCGATGTGAGGAAGAAGATTGGTGATCAACTCGAACCTGCGGAGATCGAGAAGCGCATTGAGTCCACTATGAAAGAGAGAATGGCGCGCATCTTGTTCTTGTTTGAACAACAGGGGGCTAAGAACATCGTCTTGGGCAGTTTTGGAACAGGGGTATTTCGAAACAATGTCGAGGTTGTTGCGAGGATCTGGGCAGAGTTATTGACGGTGAAAGGTGCGCGATACCGACATTCATTTCATCATATAGTATTCGCCATCCTCGGGAAGGATACTTTCACCACTTTCAAGCACTCATTCGAGAAGCACAGTAGTACTGATAACGTAGTCATCCCATAACTAAGTTGTCAAATCATCTTCCTGATATTATTAGTAGTGCGTGTTGGAAAATGGATCGTGAGTTTTGGGAACTGATATGCTTTCCCAGTAATCTCGGATTAAGCTCGCTGGCATGATCTATCAGCATGGCAATGATCCGCAACATTCCACAACCACCATTTGAGTTAACGCCGAGCTGCGCTTCCAATCAATAGAAATGGGTGTTCATCGGGCACTCTAGAATTAGACTCCTGATCTGTGGCCAAACGTACTCGGTCGTGCGAAAACACTAGGTAATATCATGTGGAGGCATGGAGCTGATTTCCCTTGACGTACGCCCTATCGATGGATTGGCCTCGTGTTACCTATCGGTGGGCCAACATGAACTGCATTTCACGTACACAAAAAGCTCCTGTGTATGTGATTCCTGCAGAGTGTCACCGCAGCCTGCCTTGAGGCAAAGGATCCTTGCCAAGCTAGCAGGAACCCCGAAACTGATCCGACAGTTGCGTGTATCATGAATCCTGTGTTGATTTTGAAAATCAAAGTCATCATGCTTCCGCGGATTAAACTCTTTTGAATTTCAGTTCATGCATAGCGTCGAAAGTGGGGACCGTCGATGTCGACGATGCATATGGTCCGACTTAACAGCGCGCTGTTCGAATGTTTGCCGATGCTTTATGTACAAAGGCCATACGTAACTTCAGCGGTGTTTGCTCAACAACTGCAAGCGACTTCCAAACATTTCAAGTTCGGACTCATCAAGGTCTCGGCACTTTGACAATGGACAACGAGGATATTTACGCAATGGACCTCCAGGTTATTTTGCAATTGGAGTTTGGGAAGAATAAAAGGACGAAGGAACAATGGACAACATGCGTACAACACGTGTAGCTCATTTTGATCGCCAACGCTGGCACCGGACTCAGGAAACGTATATCTTGACTTCCTTCGAAAATTTCCTCTTGAACCCAAGCCCTCCCATATTCCTCCTCCTTCCCTTCTCTCTCAGGTAGAGTCCATCATGGTCAATTCATCAGAACACGGTTTGGCTCGTGTCGTCCACCACAAGGACTATTATCTACGCGGTGGTGATATGACTGTACTGGTGAGTGTCGAATGGACGTTGTCATGCTCGGTCATTGATGGATATGACTTCGACTTCTGCAGGTCGAGAATCATCTCTACCGGATACATAGTCATTTCTTCGAACGCGAATCCCTGTTCTTCCGCCAGAAGTTCCAGTCAGCTGAAGGCGAGGAACGCGGCTCATCGGACAATAATGCCTATACCTTGGACGATGTCAAGAGCGAAGACTTTGCACGTTTCATCTGGGTCTTCTACAACCCGTATGTCCGATTTATCATTTTTCTTACCAGTCTGACGATTATGAGCAGGAAGTACTCGCTCTACGATGCTCCCCTCGAGACGTGGCTGAGTATCCTACACCTCGCCAATCGGTGGGGTTTCGGCAACGTGAAGGAACTCACCGTGCGTGAACTCGAGAAGATGGAGATAGAACCCGTCGAGAAGATCGCCATCTACCATGAGTATACTATCAACAAAATCTTCTTAATCTCTTCGTACATCGCGGTCTGCAAGAGGGAGAAGCCCTTGTCCTTTGCTGAGGGCATGCGGCTTGGCATGGAAACCGTTCTCCGCATCGCAGACGCTCGTGAGCGGGCTCGCCAGCGTGCTGCGGAGAGCGGTATTCGGTCCCCTACGTTTCAGGACTTCGAGGACAGCGAGATGGAAGATATGGTCCGAGAAGTTTTTGGAATAATGTCGCGACCAACATCGCCGACTCCGCAGACCAGTCCTTCATTTAGCTATAGCAACGGCTCGACCCACACAGGTGGTGCGAAGGTCAATGGATCAACAGTACAGAAAGTCAATGGATCAACACCACCAAAAGTCAATGGCAATGCTTCAGCTCGTACGACTGGTACATCCAACCCTGACCCAACTGCTCGTTCATCCGTTAATAGCATCCGCACGTTCGTTACAGCCATGGAATCGCAGCCTAATTCATCGGCTTCTTCGAATTCTACTTCGGCTCCCCCGTCAAGCGCTGAACCCCCCAAGTCAGCTCCCCCGTCAAACGCTGAACCCCCCAAGTCAGCTCCCCCCAAGTCAGCTACCCAGGCGCTTGAGAACATGACCACGCCCACGGTTCCGGATAAGCCTAACGGGACGTCACCCGAACAGACGAACGGTGCTTACACCATGACCCCTATTGATGCATCTAAGACTAGTCCATGGCCCAAGGCAAACGGAACGGGTGAGCCTTCTTCGGTGGCGAGTCCTGTACTTATCCTATTCTGACTATTGCTCATTCTTGGCATCACAGGAGGGGGCAAAGAAGGGAGAGGCTGGTTCTCCTGATAGTTCCACCACCGTTGTCACCCCTACTGCTGAACCTGTTGTATCAACACCTGTTGTTAAGAGTAACGATGAGAATGAACCTAACGACCACGAAAATGATACTGAGAAAGACGAAACTAAAACGAAGGACCCTGAGCTCGCTGGTGTGCTGTCCGATACAGAGGGGAGTGTACGAGGCGGGCGTGGAGGTAAGCATGCCGGTAAACTTAATTCAGCATACATCTCACAAATAAACCCCCAAGGCGGACGCGGGGGGAAGCAGCGCGGTGCCGCTCGTGGTGCCCCAAACAAGGGGAAGAGGTAAATGCGGATTTATACAAGTTGGAGAGCAGGACTTTGGCACTTGGTGATCCCTTCCCACTTTCATTCTAAAAGCTGACTTTCTCGTCGCATCGCCTATCATTTCTTGCGTAATTCTACTTTTGTTGGCATCAAAACTTTACTTGCTCAGCGAGCGGTCCGCGACTGTGAACTCTGTGAACAGGCAACGTCCAATGATTACTCCATTAATCATTTGATAGGCCAAATGACAATAATCTCTGATTGCGAATATTATTCATTTGATGTGGCGAGAATACTCCGCGCGTGTTGCCAGTGTTGCCTCGAGGAGCCCTGCGGAGCCTCGTGGGTTCGCTTTCCCTCTTTATGACTAAACGTTAACGTCTTCAGGCCCACCGCTTGTTCTTCGCTGAACGATCCTCCTTCAATGCGAGCATCTCTTGTACATACTTCTATCGTTCTGCAATTTTTGTGTGAAGCCCTGCAGGCCGCGCAATGAGATTATTACGTCGATAGTTGCTAGAACTGCGGGACCATATCACGCAATCTGAAATCTGATGGGTTGATCCTCGAAGCATCGCCAGCGCTTGCAAAGTAGATAAGTAAACGTCAAAGCATGGGGTAAACGAACGTTATTCACCCCACCATCTATACTCTGCCACCCCAACGTCGCACTACAAGATGTCAGGTTCACCGCAGTCCAGTCCCTCTGGCGTTTCCAAGATTAGAAACCACCCCCAGTATTTCATTCCCACTGGCGATGCAGAGTTTTTGGTGAGAGTGCACTTGGGAGAACGACGTAGCTTGTTAATATCTGATTTCCTCTTAGACGCAAAGCGTCCTTTTCAAAGTTCACCGATATTTTTTCGAGCGTGAATCTGAGTTCTTTAAAGCTTTATTTGCCGAAGGCGAAGGCGACAGCAAGCCTTACACGTTAGATGTAAGCGCTGAGGACTTTGCCCACTTCATGTGGGTATTCTATGACGAGTGAGTTGGAGCACGTACACAATGCGCACTGATATTTTTACTGAAACATTGGATCGTTGTAGAGAATACGAGTATGACAATCACCCGCTCGAAAGGTGGCTGGTCATCCTGCGACTCGCAACGCGGTGGGGCTTCCAGAAGATGCGAAAGCTGGCGGTGCGCCAGCTCGAGAAGATGAAGCTTGCGCCGATTGACAAGATCAGGATTTATTCTGACTTCAAGATCGACTCGCAGCTTCTTTTACCATCATACGCATCGTTGGCGATGAGTCCCACCCTCCCATCGCTCACTGACGCTAAGAAGCTGGACATCGAAACGATTCTGAAGCTGACGATGGTGAGGGAAAGAGCGCTGCAAAAGGCGGCGGAAGATGGGTGTCGTTCTCCAACGAGCGCGAGCGCCGGAGATATCGAAGTCAATAAGATTATATGCGACATATTCGATCTCGCCGACAAAAACGGTGCCTCCGCAACTGGGCCGTCAAAGACCACTGAAGATGGCATTAATGGTACCAAGGGGGGCTCCGTTCCGACGTTGAAGAACCCTGAACTAGATAGGAAGAAGAGGAATGTCAACGCAAATGGCACTTCCCATGCGGTGAGTAGCTGTCGTATATTCAAAACTGTGCGCTTTCTGAATCCGCACAGAATGGGAAGCAGTGAATAATCATTGTGAATATTGGCGAGGCGAGACGCGTATTGGTAGTGGTCGTGTAAGCGCGTGTACTCTGTTTATTGGTCTTTTGTATATCATGTGTACGCGTAGAAGATGTTGTGATGATACCGGAGGGAAATATGTTTTATTGCTCTGCCTCAATTTCTTTCCGTACTAGGCGGACGAGTCAGCTGGATATTGTGTATGACAAGGAACACTCACTTTGCTCCAGATCTCTTCGTTCCCATTCATCACTGACACCAAGGTCTGCAGGTGATTTTCGGCCCCATACCACGTCCATCCACCCAATGTTGGTTTTTGCCTCCATATCCGGCGACTCTTTGCCCTCTCCATGTATGCGCGCAAGGTTACGCATCTTCATTATCTCTTCGTTGGATATTGGCTTGCCCGAACGAAGTTGCTCAATGAGGTCTTGCAGAATCGATGTTTGGGCTTTGAATCTAGCTCGGTCCTCTTCAGCTGTTTTTCGCTGCCACAGCAAATGCATAGAAATTGAGGTGAAAGCAGTTGAGTAAAGTATGTGAGGGATATACTGAGTGCCGGACATCGTGGTGTTGAAGAGAAACACAAGTCCCCCGTAGTCCGAGTCAGCTGTTCCTTCTTTGTCAAGCAATTTCTCTTCAGGTGTGTCCAGAGGATCTAATCTCGTTAACAAGGTGACGGCTTCTCACAGAATTCATATGTTCGACATCATCGAGTTCTGAGTGTGTCTAACGTAGGGACAACTCAGCATTTGAGACTATTGCCATCGAGTAGCATTACAAGTTTACAACGGTTTTCGGCAATTACATGTCTGCTGTCTGGCATTCAGCAAGCAACTACCTGCGTTGGTTCGTTATGAGTGTGCATACCCATGCAGCTGACTCGCAGCTAAGCAAGTCATCTACATAAGCACCAGAAGCCATCAAGAGGCTAGTACCAAGGTAGGCATCCCGACCTGTGTCAAACTGTGCAATCTCACATTGCTTGCGAAGGCCACAAGTACTTGGCCTCTGCACTCGATGTATAATTTATTATCAAGCGGTACAATGCATCAGGCCCAGTAGTAGGTATCTTTATCGCATGTTAGGCCTAGGAACAACTCAGAGTTGGGTCATGACTTCTGGTGTCAATGAAGTTAGAATGAAGACCCCTGTTAGTTGAGGGGTGGACATACCCGTGCGGCTAGAATGGGTCCACTTTTCCATGATACGACGTTAGATTTACGTCCAAAGACTTGCAAGAGTGAAGTGCGAACTTCATCGCGTGAAACAGCCCGCCCGTTAATATGAACGCCTTTCGTCGCGACCGATAGGTGTTGTTTTCTATTCCCCGGTACGCTGACGGTCAACGTCAGGTCGTCTGCGGGTTCTGTAGAGGACAGGTGGCAATATTTGACACCCAGTTCATTCCCCCGTAGACCAAAACCGCTGAAGCCTTCAAAAATAGCGACCTTTGGACGCTCGAGGGTTTTCTGGGTCATCGTGGTTAGATCCCCTCGTGGACGTGGAGTCAGCCAGATCCTCTTCACGCTCATTCCACTTTTCATGCCAACCATGAACGCGACCCAACCCCCGAACGCGAGGTGCATGAAGACCAGACCAGCACGCTGGTATGTCGGGCGGAGTACATACTGTGGTGCATTGGAATCATCGGTAGTTGCGGACTCAGTTGGTTCCACAGGACGCGTAAAGTGGTTCCAGGCGAGCTCACACATCGTTAGCCTGCAGGTCAATTAGAGTCAGACCAGCGCGTTACTGGAGCAGTAAAACTCACGTGCAGAGTGCATCAGCTATAAGGAGTGTCCATGTGAACTTGATTAAGATACTGGGTTTCTTGACTTCGTAGAATGGTTGGTCTTTTGGCGTACGAGCACCACTAGGGAACAGAGAGAACCACCTTGAATGATATGGGGTGATGGCCGAGTAGTTGCAATGAACCAATTTTTTTATGAGTCTCACTCTGGAAAAGAGAGACATTTGCAAGTGCGCACTGGGCTGCGGCCAGTTATGAAGTCCAGCCTACTCCAGAGTCCAGAACGTCAAATTTTATTACGGCATGCACTAAGCGCTTATACTTATTGGCCAGTCACGTATTCCAGGTTTATCCCCATGAGTTCACAGAGATGCGACATATTGACTAAGGATGAAAATCACGGCTCGACGCCCAAAATTTGTCTCCCAGGTGGACATCTTGAATCACTCCAAACTTTGAACGTTTGGACGCCCACCATGATGACATTAGCCGTGTTGTGATGAGCTAAGTTCCATTAAACATCAACTTAGGTAGCTGCTTAGAAGGAACGACTATCTTCATTCTATTAGGGTCTGCTTAGGGAAGACTAGCTATAGCCGCTACTGAACAGACAGACTAGCGGGCTTAATTAATAAGATTCAAGTTGTTGCACAGTCACCAAACACGTTTCCAGTGACATTCACGTTCTGGCAATAGTAGGTCGCGCTACCATAGCTTGAAGGTGGTCTTGGAAATCGATTATTGTCTTGAAACACAGAAAGATAAGAGACATAGAACGTACTCGAGTGATATGTTGCCAACGCTGATGTTGCTGCAGCGGTTGTCGGGCGAACATGACAGCGAAGCGACTACGGATTTCTCTGCTCCAGACGAAGTGCCGGAGAAGCTTGGGTTTGCATTCTTTTAAGTTTCAACAAAAGGATAGAAAGAGTTTCGCGCACTTGGTAAATGTAACATCTTGGATGTATACGTTGGAAGGGTATGCAGCACATTCTGTAGCGTTTGTCTCGTAACACTGCAGAACATTAGTGTTTTCACTGATCGTACAAAGACCAGTGCGAACCTGATTGATGATCAAGGGGTTGTCTACATTGCCCTCCGTGAAGAAACTAAAGCTGATATTCTTCACAATACCACTGCCGACCCCTGAGCCAGCAAAGGCCTTAATACGTGCGCCATTCTGGGCATTATACATTTGAACGTTGCTACGAGCTCACAATCAGTACTCTCGGCCATCGTGAAGTCCGTGTTAAAACGCACGTCGAAGTGAAGTTTTCCACAATATCATATACCCCAGCATACTGACCAAGGGAGCCGACAGAAATACCGCTATCAACAGAGTAAGCGAGTGCTCTGCCACTGAGAGCTGTTACTTACTGGGAACCATTGCAGTATAAGTTTGATGCAACAATATTTGTTGAATCTAAGACACAGTACATCAGCGCGTCGTGAAGCTTTGGCAAGAATAGATTGTACTAGGTTTCAACGAAACACAATCATCGCCGTTGTCGATGTTCGAATTAACGATGGTAACATTGTCGCTGCGATATATATCCCAGCCATCAGTATTCTTTGCAAGGTTGATTGACGTTGAGATGGCACTGATATTGATGCCATTGTATATAACATTTTGCCCTTCATTGACCTGCCATGAAGCGTGAGCTTGTCAGGCCGAAGATTGATCAACTGTTGAAATACTTACAAAATTCGTCCACTCAGGGCCATTGATCATTGAAATGTTCTCAATGACAACATCGGTGGCTTGGTAGACCGTGAGCAGGATGGGGCGTAACAAAGTACTGTTACTAGCGCTGGGCGCAAAGTTAGTTTGAATTATATTTAAACACATGCCTGCTCACAATGCGTCATACCATACCTGCATATCGTGGGATTAGGACATGGACCTCATTATGCGTTAATTATCATACCTGACCAGAACCATCTATCGTTCCACCACCGTTAATGCTGATGTTATTCCCTCCTACGATCCAAAAAGCGATTTGGTCCTGAAACTCGAAGTAAAAACCGTTCTAAAGAGTGGTCAGTAAATGACACATGACAGGTTCCAACACTTACATTAATCCAGTATGTCATGTTGCTTGTGAATTTCACAGCTCCCATAAGTTCCTGCAACCCATAAAATGTTCGGCACGTCATACAGAGTACGGTTACGCACAATGTTCTTGTTATTCAACCCAGTCATGTTCATCCTGGTTGCAATCGAAAGAGTAGTTTCAGAAGGGATTGTCACTGTGTCACAACGTTGAACGGCGTTTACGAATGCTGGGCCATCATCTCCACCACTCGCTGTGACAGTACACGATGCACTGTCTGCATTTGGAGGAGATCCCGACCTCTGTACGAGGGGCAAGAAGATTGTGCCTAGCGCTGTCAAAAACGAGCGCATACTTCTGCGGAAGGCAAGTTGAGGAGCGAGAAACTGGCAATTTGAGAGATGTGGCTTTAAATATTTTCGTTGTATGCATAGGAGCAGATGGGCAAGGGTCCGATGACCTTCGTGTGGGTGACATGCCAAATACCAGCGCGGCTGACTTGCTACAGTCTGCCACGTCGGGGGCATTCGCACTCATTCGCTACTCCTTGCTATACCCGAGCCTGAACTGGGTAACATAGCAATGGTAATATCTACCTCTAGATCTCTCTAGGTGCGTGTGAGTCTGTGTGAATTTTAAGTGCGCCTGGTTGTCGCATGGACCAGTGGTCAACTACGGTCAGCTACCCGCGGCCGTAGTTGTTGTTGGCGGAACTGTTGTGCCTCCTAGTAGACGGCAGAACTCAGCTGGGGTGGTAGGACTCGAGAGTTAGGTATCAAGGTTTAGCGTAGGATAGTCTGGAGTTTGCCAGTTCTGCCCCGTATACTATCCTACACTACCAGGGTCATTGTGGAACCTGAAAATGAACCTGTGACCTGGAAAATGATTTTTAGCCAAGAGACGACAATATCTTGAGACTTGAGAAAAGAAAGTTGTAGTAGTATCACCCGTGACCAAATACACCGCGTCATCAATTTGCCGTGAGATACTCATACAGGCAGTTCCTCAGGCCTCCAGTGCGAGTCCCGGGAACTCCAAAGAGCTCAACCCAGAATAAATATGAGTGTAGCAACGACCGGCAAAGAGTATCAAATTGACACTGTATTGCTGTCGATCATTTCCGTATCTGCACTGCCGTATATATCATACGGACGGACTCACTACTAAGTAGTAGACCGTTAGACTCAGGAGTCAGGACTCCACATTTTCCAG